>PVKS010013092.1:0-51879 GCA_004027875.1 Aplodontia rufa | reverse complement strand
CATGAGATAGTTAATACTGTATTATAGAATAGGCTTTGTGTTTAATGATTTTGTCCAACTCTGAAATAAGTGTAAGCTATGATGTTTGGTAATTTAGGTATATTAATTGCATTACTATTTTTTTGGTGCTGGGGATTGAACCCAGGAAAGCTTTACCAATGAATGGCATCCCCAGTTCTTTTTTTTTTTTTTTTTTTAATTTTGAGACAGGGACTCATTAACTTGCTCAGAGCCTTGCTAAATGGCAGAAGCTGGCCTCAAGCTTATGATCCTCCTGCCTCAGTCTTTGGAGTCACCTGGATTACAGGCATGGTGTCCACTTAAATGCACTTTTGATTTAACACATTTTCAATGTGCAGTGGACTTATTGAAACATCACCCAGTCATGAGTTCAGGAGTATCTGTGTGTATGTACTACAGGGGAGACTTTGATTTAGGACTTTGGGCCTCCAGTACCAAAAAAATTTCCATTGTTTTAAGTCGTGAAGTTTGTGGTTCATTGTCAGGACCACCACAAGAAACTCAATTTCAAAAGAATACTGTACCAGAGAGGTTAAGAGTCAGCTCATGAGACACTGCAGTTCAAGATCAGGCTCGCCTGATACCATAGCTGGTCCTCAGACCTTGCTCAGTGAGAAGTGGGAGAGTTGAAGTTGCCTTTTCAGTGTGGAGGCACATCTTTTCAGCCAGCCAGTTTCCTGCAGAGAAACACCTTTTCTACTAATCCCAAAAGGTGTGAAGTGGGGACTTGAGGAAGTTTGGTGCTTAGATTTCTGAAGATAGTTCCAGGGCCCGTGGCTGGTTGTGCAGCTCATCGTCAGAGGCTTTAGGAGCACATACATACCACACCGAGGTTAGAAAAATACAGATTTCTTTTTCTCTTCTAATCCTTTCTCTCTGTTTCTGACACATGGCAGGCTGGGAGGGACCTCAGAAAGGAAGGAAATCAATAGGAAATGCCTTTAGAAAATGAGATTTTTTGGAAAGTGTGTCATGTCATCATTCTTGATGTGGAGGCTCAGGCCCTGCAATCTGAAACAGGAAACAGGAGAAAGCAAAGGCCACCAATGGGGGAACGCATGGAGGCCTCCTCCTTCCAAGCCAGCTGTGCCACTCGAGCTGGCTGCAACGGGTGCTGGCCAAGTCATATGGAGGCGGGTTGAGGAAACAGTGGGAGTTGGCCTGGAGAAGCCCAGTGGTGGCAGGACCTGAGAGTTTCATCTATATGACCTAAGGGCTGTCATGAGCAGAGGGAACAGTTGTGTTCTGAGGGGTTCAAGGACAGAAGTAAATCCCCTGAGGTGGATACATTACAGGAAGCAAGAGTACCATTGAAGGACCCAGAGTGAGGGGATCAAACCTGACATGCCACTTACTAATTTGGACATGGTGTTTAAGCTCTCTGGGCTTCTGTTTCTTCATCTGGTAAAATGACGGGTGTAGATGACAAAATGGAGGCTCAGAGAGGTTAGATACTTGCTCAAGGTCACAGAGCTATGTAGAAAAAATCCATTCTTATTACCATCTCATTGAAGTAAAAAACAATCAAACCCGGCTGGAAGAAGCAAAAAAGGATTTATAAATTCACATGTACACACATACATAGGAATACCTTCTTCATACACTTGTTGCAAGGATTGAATATAAATATATGTATGTGTATATATATATACATAATTTAATCTGAGTGATTCTTTATATAGTTATATACTCTATGTTTCAACAACTGTTTCTGACTATGTGTGTGTATATGTATGTATATATACATATGAAATGATACTCTGTGGATGTTAGCTACTTTTTTTTAAAGAGAGAAGACAGAGAGGAGAGAGAGAGAGAATCAATTTTATTTAGTTTTTCACGTGCCTTTCACTGCTCCAAGACTTCGTTGTGTATATGGTACTGGGTTTTGAACTCAAGTACTCACCCTTGCCACACAAGTGCCGGAACCACTGAGCCACCTCTCCAGCCCTGATGTTAGCCATTTTTATCTCTTTTTGAAGAGGTCAAAGAAAACTTTCTAGAGGACACTGAGCAAGGATTTAAAAGATGGGTATGGCCAGGTGTGGTGGTGCACATCTGTAATGCCAGTGACTTGGAGACTGAGGTAGGAGGATCACAAGTTCAAGCAACTTAGTGAGACCCTGTCTCAAAATAAACAATAAAGGCTGGCGATGAGCACCTCTGGGTTCAATCCCTGGTACCAAAAAATAATTAATAAACAAATTAATTAAAAAAAGGATAAGTGTGGCAGTTATTTGATACAGGTGGGCAAGGCCATGCTAGGCAGAAGGGATAGCAAGCATGAGTTGAGGAGAGAGCCATCTGTGTGCTTGCTTGCTCTGTGTGTCGTAGAATTCTGAAGGGAAAGCAGTGAGAGAAGGGAGGTAGGACCAGCCTGGAGGTTTGGGTGTCTGAGTTTGGAGCTTGCATGTCATCTTACTGTCAGTGCTTCTTTAACATAGCATGTGTCAGAATGACGCAGAGGGCTAGTTAAAACACACACCACAGGGGTCCCACTCCAGGAGTGCTCATCCAGTAGGTCCGGGTGGGGTTCAAGAATCTGTGTTTCAGTCCAGTTCCCAGGACACTCTGATGAGGCTGGTCAGGGAACATCCATTGAGTCCACTGCTACAGATGATGTAGGCGGTTGGATGACTGAGGACAGGTTCAAGGTGAGGTTCCAGGGGAAAATGCACTCACTCTCCACCCCTGAGGCCACATGAGCAGCCGTCTGAGACCAGGGTGGGAGCCTGGAGGTGGAGCAGCAGGCACTGGTCACCTCTGTTCTCCTGAAGCAGCTGCAGGACAGAGGTTGACAGGCCTTGGGGAAGAATTCAGTAGGCCTGCTCCAGGGTTGATGTGGCAGCTGGGTGCCCTGCAGGGCATCTTCACACCTTCTTTTCCTCCTTCATCAAGAGGAGTGATGGGAAGGGTGACCTACTTTCTGGGGATCCCAGGAACAGACAGCTGAAATCCAGAGAGCAAAGGACACCTCCCAGCTGTCACTCCCCGCAAGCCCCCAGCCAGAGCCTGCTGCCCACCTGGGTCTCTGCTAACAACTGCCATGGCCACATGTGGTTTCCTGGGGTCACCGGGAAGGGCGGACAATTGTCAAGACGGCATCCCACCCTCTCACTGTGTCAGTGCTGGGGGAAAAATAATATTTAGTTAGTTAAACACCCGGCTACAGTTTCGTTTGAAAAGCTGGCTTTGATTAGGAGGCTGCAGGAATTGATTTATGAGGACAGATGAAAAAAAAAAGGACAAGCATAAATATGTAGAACTCACCCAAATGATGACTAAGGGGCACAAAATACACAAAATTCTTGCAAGTGGAGATGGAAATGACTTATTAGGCTTTTTGTTCCCATTGGAATCATGTAGTCATAGTTTCTGACAATATTCCTTTAAGATCTTATTCCAGATGGATTTTAGATCAAGGGATATGTCAGGGCTCAAGGTGCTTACTTATCCTAGGAGCTTCTCACTTCTGGAAATAGTAGTTTTTCCACATGTATGTAATAAATACACAGAGTGAAATGAATGTATTTCATGAAATATATATGCACTAAAAATATATATGGTGAGGGGTAGTGGTGCACACCTGTAATCCCAGCGGCTTAGGAGGCTGAGGCAGGAAGATCACAAGTTTAAAGTCAGCTTTAGCAATTTAGCAAGGCCTTAAGCAATTAGCGAGACCCTGTCTCAAAATAAAAATAAAAACAGAAAGGGCTGGGGATGTGGTTCAGTGGTTGAGCACCACTGGGTTCAATCCCTGGTACCTATATATATATATAAAATGGACAATTTACAATATGGTAGCTCTTTGTCAGTACTGTAGCAATCTTGGGTGCAAATAGTAAGAATCCGATAAGTATGCTTGCTTGATCTCTGTAACCTAAGACCGTATGCACTTCCTCTATGAACATCTACAGACATGAGCCCATGGACAAAGGGTTGGAAGCATGCATGTCACCGTGGGCTTCTGGGGAGAGTGGAGGGTTGGGTAAATCTCAAGGGAAATTTCTGTTTTGTATGTAATGTCTATATTGTTTGCATTGAGAATGTATTGATGCACTACTTGTACAATTTTTCTTTTTTTTCTTTTTTCCTTTTTTTTGGTACCAGGGATTGAACCCAGGAGTGCTTGATTACTGAACTACATTCCTCCTCAGCCTGGTTTTTATTTTTTTGTGGTACTGGGGATTGAACCCAGTAGTGCTTAACCACTGAGCAACACCCCCCAGCCTTTTAAAAAAATTTTTAAATTTTGAGACATGGTCTTGCTAAGTTGCTTAGGGCATGAATTTGCTGTGGCTGGCTTTGAACTTGTGATCCTCCTGCCTCGGCTTCCTGAGCCACTGGGATTATAGACATGTGCCACTGAGCCCAGCTTGTACAATTTTTGGAAATGATTAAAAATGTAACTAAATCTTCCTCTGAATGTCTATGAGGAGAATGTGGAGAGCTTCATCTTCTGCCTTCTATACCTTTCTGCAGCCCTTGGCATCTACCTCTTGTCTTTGGTTCCTATTGTTACCTACCTGCTAGGAGCTTGTCCCCTGTTGGCATCTCTGTTAGACTTAACCTGACCCTTGACCCTGCCCTCCCCTCAGTGCTACTGTGAGGGGTCGATGCTCCATCCCACCTGAGGCCTGGCAGAACTGCCTGCAATGCTCCATTCTCAATAGCCCTTTGTTCCAGCTCTTCTCTTAGTCTGGCTCTTTCAGTTTTGCATCACCCCATTTCTCTGGGTCTCCTCTTTGCCTCATTTCCTTCCCCTCTTCTGCTGGGGTTTGGGACAGCTGGGGATGAGAGGGCACATACCTTTCCACTACCACCATTCAAGGTGACAACCTCCCGGGATCTCTGTGGCAGCAGCCCACCTCCCTCCCTTTTCCCTCAAGATGAAAGCCTTCCTAGGCTGGCCTGCTGCCCACAAAGTTCTGGGCAGTGTTTGCTTCTGCCCTGTTTCTAGCCTCTCCTTCCTGGGAGGTCTGACTTGGTGGTGCCCACATGTCCATGGTGGGCAAACAAGAGAGGTCTTCTGGGACACTCAGGGGATCATGTTTTTCCACTACCCTCAGTCATCTAGCCAAGGAACATGCCTGCTACAAGCGCCTTGGTTTTCTTCTTTGTAAGTTGAGAAGATTGGTTTCGATGGTTTCTGAGCTGGCTTCCAGCTCCACATCCTGCGTGTCATTGCGCGCCTTTGTTGGTGCTCGCCTCCCCTGAGTGGCCCGGGGACCATCTTATTTCATTCCCACAAGTCTGTGGAGGAGATGAGGCAGCTCATATTTCCCCTGTTTTATAGCCTAGGAAACCAAGGCTTAGCCATGGCAAGGATGGCCCAAGGTCATTCCGCTGGCTCTGAGATCTGGGAAGGAGTTTGCATAGAAAGTTCTTCACAGAGACTCACCAGGAAAAGCGCTTCTCTGGTGGATAAGAGGAAGATCATCGGAGGAGGAAAGAGCAGCATGAAGATGTTGAAGCACTCAGTGGGTAGGCCAAGGCATCTTGATTAGCTCAGCCAAGCTGGAGGAATGTAGAAAGGAACGTCCACCTCAAATACTTCCTCTGCTGGGAAGCCCTCCAGGAAATAGTGTGCTGGAGAACTTCAACAATCAATGTCTTGAAAAAAGTATTTTTTGGTACTGAGGATTGAATGTAGGGGTGCTCAGACTCTGAGCCACATCCCCAGGCCTTTTCATATTTTATTTTGAGACAGGGTCTCATTAAGTTGCTTAGAGCCTTGCTAAGTTGCTGAGGCTGGCTTTGAACTTGTGATCCTCCTTCCTCAGCCTCCTGAGTCACTGGGATTATAGGCATGTGCTTCTGTGCCTGGTTTGTTCCTAAAAATTTAAAAAGCCTTTATAATATTTACTGATTACTCTCACCAGGGTCAGTTTCCGTTAGCGATGGATAGTCTCTGGATGCTTAGTTGCTTAGTTAGGAAGGGAGATGCTCCATTGGCTCTGGGATGTGGGTAAGCACTGCCTCCAGCACCCTGTTGGGTCTCCAGCTCTTCTCTCTGCTTTTTTTTTTTTAAGAGAGAGGGGCAGTAAGAGAGTGAGAGAGAAAGAGAGGGAGATAGAGAATCAATTGTATTTAGTTTTCCATGTGGCTTTCGTGACTCTAAACACTGCGTTGTGTTCGAGGTGCTGGGGTTAGAACCCCTGACCTCATTCATGCTAGGCAAGCACCGTAGCCACTGAGCCACTGCTCCAGCTCACTTCTCCCTGCTCTTAAACATCTTGTCCCCCCCGCCCCCCGCAGCAGCAGCAACTACCACACTGTCGAAATCATTAGACCACAAGGCTCTTACACTGAGGACTGTGGGAGGTTTTCAAGAGCAGCAGTTTGATTAAAGCCTTTAATGATGATAAGTGAATTAAATCTCTTATCAAAATGTGGGAATGCAGGGTAGGTACTGGGTACTGGAAGCCATGCCAATAACTGGAGGAGGTCTGGGGATGAATGAACTCTTAAAGCAAATGGATACCTGTTTTTCAAGATTGTCATTTAGCTCAAAATGATTTGGAACGGTAAGCAACCTTTTGGTTTCATATAGAAAACACTCCTTCCAAGTCCCTGTGGACAGCATGGGGCCTCCAAATCTATTTTCTCAGTGACTGTTGTGTCTGAGTCTGTTAGGCATTGTGGTGAGTCAGATTTAGCTGGGTGTCTGAGAGAGTACTGTTCCTCTCTGATCCTGGCTTCCTCATCTGAAAAAGGAAGATAATACCAACCTTCAGAGGGTTAACGAGGCTAATAAATGAGTTTTAGAGCTAGGCTTGTTGTTCTGTTTGTTCCTCACCCCTGAACCTGTGCTCCACCCTGCTCTGCACTGCTGCATTGGTGCCTGGGAGGCTGACAATAATAGCACCCCTTGTCCTCTGCCTTCCCTGGAATTCTGGCAATGGGAGGTCATGGTAGAAGATTGAGGAACATGTGGGAGGAGAAAGAGGCTCCCCTCACTGCCCAGCTTGGTTCTGGTGATAACTGAATCCCTCTCTCCACAACTTGGCTCTGGTGGCAGTGGCCAGTCTCCTTGGGCTCTACTCTCAGATGTGTGTGTGGTAGTAGAGGAATTGTTAGTTCTGGGTATCTCAAAATCTATTGTTATTCCAATAATCCTATCCAGGCCTCAATGAATAGTTCTTTCAATACAATTTATTTTAGGTATCCTGGGTGAGCCTGTCCTGCTACTACCTGGACAATATCAAGCCTGGTGCCTGGGCACAGGAGAAAGGCTTGATAATAACATTAGCAGAACCCTTTATTAAAGGCTTAGATTGGGCTAAGCACTGTGTCAAGTTTTTTAAAATGCATTATATCATTTAATCTTCACAATGACTCTGTGTGGAATGTACTATTATTATACCCATTTTACAGATGAGAAAAGTGAAACTTGGAGTTAGTGATCTGCCAAGTCACCCAGCTAGCAAATGGGGAAGCCAGGATTCTAATTAATGTTAATAACACTTTGCTTTGGAGACCAAGGATGTCTTGGACTGAGACTCTCACTGCAGACTTGTGGACTGCTAGGTGTGTGAATACTCTCTGGGGATGTGGCCCGCAGTTCACAGCACTAGGTCACTGCCTTATCTCTCCTGGGAGTTCTTCCTCTGGCGTCAGGGCCACACTGGCCTCCAGGAAAACCTCGCCTCTTGTTTCAGAGTGTTTGGGTTGCTCTGTTTCCAAACAAGCCCCAGTGGATGGGGTTTCCTTTCATTACCTCTTGCCCATATTTTTACCGGCTCTGAGCTGCCAGATTAGCCTCATTATTGCTCCTCCACCCTCCTGTCACCCACACCCACTGGTGTTTACAATTTGTCCCCCACATCTGTGGACTTCATTAGAGCCGGAGCACCACCCTCCTCCTGCTCATTGGTGCAGCCAGCCCAGATTCCCTTATCTGAGGACCTTTGCCAAGCTCCGATCCAGGCATCTCATCAGGAAAAAAGCATTCCCCATGGGAGTCCTACTCTGTGTCTGTGCCTTGCTTAGGACTAATTGGGCAATGACTTAGAAAGTCTCGGTTTGTAGTCAGGAAGACCTATTCTTGGTAGGTTTGTGACATTGGCCTAGTTGCCTAACTTCTCTGAACCTCAGATTCTTCATATATATAACCAAAGAAAAGTCGAACTGAGTGTTGGGGTTATTGACCTCAAAGTGTTGGCGCATCTGAGATACAAAATTCTCTTCCTCTCTCTTAAAGACTGCTTTGGGGATACAAAGACCAAGTAGTACGGAGCTTTTTAAAATCATTTATTTGCTTATTTTTGGAGTGCTGTCTAGTAGGCATTGACATGTTATCAGAGATCATAAGGATAATTGTTCTCATTATCCTGAACATTCCAATGTTCAGAGAGTTTGAATTAATTTGCTCACTATCACCCGAATAACAGGTTGCATTTGCAATCAACTCTAATTTGAACTATTTTTAGTTTTGAGGTGAGGTCTCAATGAGTTGCTGAGACTGGCCTTAAACTTGTGATCCTCCTGCCTCAGCCTCCTAAGCAGCTAGGATTACAGGCATGGGCCACCATGTCCAGCTCTCTTGTCATTTTTAAGAACAAAAATAAATAACCAAGTGATATAAGCCAAAATAAAATAACCTTTATTTCTTATAACAAGATGGCTTCTGGGGCTGGAGTGGTGGCTTGGTGGTTACAGCGCTTGCCCAGATGCGCAAGTACATGGATTCAAACCCCAGCAACCCACGTACACAACTAAGGGTCAGAGCAACGAAAGCCATGTGAAAAACTCAATAAAAATTGATTCTCTCTGTCTCTCTCTCACTGTCCTTCTCTCTTAAAAAAAAAAAAAAAAAAAAGATGGCCTCTTTGCTCGCTGCTCTTATGGTCCTCTATCCAGAGATTCTTTTGCCAAAATGGCTGCCATCTGGGGCTCCAAAACCTCATTATCCGGTTCTCGCTGTTCCTTGGCTGAGCTGAGCTTTCCAAACTTCCTGTACCCATCAAGGACGAGGTACAGGAAGTCACATTGTCAGTGCACCCACACTCGAGTGTTTATTTCGTGGGGATCAAGACTGGGCATGGGTAGGGCAGAAGATGGGGAGGGTCTGGGCAACAAATATGAGTGTGAGGGCCATTCTAATGATTATGTGTTTTCTCCTTATTTAGCTCAGAAGTTGACCATTATTGAAGCTTTTTTTTTCTTCCTACATCATTCTTTTATAGAGAATTAATTAAAAATGGAAGATAGGGTCTGAGATCATATCGGGAGCTGCCTGCTGGGTCCACTGATATCTGAATACCTCAAGGCGCCTTCCTCCAGAACCGTGGGCAAACATGAATGGACGGTCATTTATGGGATGCTCTGTTTGTTGTACATATGTTCAGTGCTTTCACATGGGAGAAATGAAAATGATCTCTCCAGATCCCACCAGTCACAGTGGAGGCTGAATCTGAATGGCTGGACCTTCTGGCCACGTCTCACATGCCTTCCTGCACACCTCAGCCGTCTCAGCATCTCCTTCAGTGACGGCTGTTGAGTAAGACTGGGCTCTTTTAGAGGTTGCCAGCAGGCCATATATGCTGTTGGGGGAGGGAGGGTGAATGAAGCAGGAGCGATCTCTCTTCACAGAAAGGATCATAATGAACTTCAGCTGTCTGGGTGGTTCACTCACCATGTGAGAGTAAAGAGGATCAAAGAGACCAATGTGTCACCATGGGAACTGTCCCAGTTTTATAATCTTCATTTTTCAAAGGCCTGGAAATAAACACATGGAGAGCAGGGGAAATTCAGTGGATGGGAAGTGATGCAAGCTAATAATTTAAATACAAGTTTTAAAGAGGGAAATCAGAGAGTGGAGAAATATTTTGAGCAGACTTATAAAGAGCTGCTCCACTCACTTTTCCAGAATGAGTAACAGTTGATAGAAGGTGAGAAAAATCATGATGGTCCTGTATCTGGGAAAGATGCATTGACATTGGTCAAAAAGCTTCCTGGACAAAAAGCTGTAGGGGTGGTCTTGCTGCAGGACAGGTGCAGGAGTCTTCTGTGGGACAGCCATTTTCCTTAGGGGGAGATGCCTAGAAGAACTCCTGAAAGGGAACAGGACCAGAGGTGAGGGCGTTGGTGGAGTGTGTCCGATTGCAAAGATGGCCACAGATCATTCTCCACCCTGAATGCATATCCCCATGTAATGTAAGGGAAATTCCTCCATTAGATGGTGGTGACTATTTCTCCAGCCCTTGGACCTTGACTTGGCCATGTGACTTGTTTGGTTAGTAAGATACTGGCAAATGTAGTGCAATCAGAGGCTTGAAAAGTGCTTCTGATCATGTACCAGTTTCTTCTACTGCTCTTGGTTCTACTGCAACCACCACAGTAGGATTATGCCTAAGCAACCTGCAGGATGATAAGAGAGACACATTCCAGTTACTTCTATCACCTGGCTGAAAGTCAGCCACACCTGTGCCAGGCTGCTAATGGCTGTGTGTCCTCAAAGGAGTGGACCCAGTTGTTCCCTCATGGAACAAATGATCTGTCCCAGATCAAACTGTTGACCCTTAGAATTATAAACAAATAAACTACTGTTGGTTTTTGGGATGATTTGTTACACAGCAAAACTAACTGATGCAAGATATATGTGACAGATTACAAGCATGAAGTGGGAAATGGAAAATGATATAGATAGAACAGGAGTGGCCAGTGACTGCCTATAAGCCAATTCAGTCCACTGTCTGCTTTTGTGATAAAGTTTTTTTTGTTTGTTTTTTAGAAAGAGGGGACAGTGAGAGAGAAAGAGAGAAGCAATTTCTATTTAGTTTTTCATGTGACTTTCATTCCTTGGACACTTCGTTGTGTATGTGGTGCTGGGGTTTGAACTTGCATACTCATACATGCCAGGCAAGTGTGGTAACTGCCTAGACACCACACCAGGCCCTGTAAATAAAGTTTTAATGGAACACAGCCACACTCACTTGTTCACATATCTGCTACTTTCACTCTACAGCTGCTGAGTTAAGTAGCAGTAACAGACTATCCATCCCTCAAAGCTTACGGCATTTACTATCTGGCTCTTTTTGGAAAAAACTGATGTAGAATACAGCAGTAAATGGGGCTTCAAGTACAAACTTTTATTTAAGCAGAAGCAGAGAAGCATATACATTTTTAAGAACTGCCAAAAAAGGGATGGGGGTGTAGCTCAGTAGGAGAGTACTTGCCTAGCATGCATGAGGACTTGGGTTTGATCCTCAGTACTGCCAAAGCAAAAGATGAAGCAAAAACCTCCAAATGAGTATTATCTGGCATATGTTTACAGTGAAAAATTTAGGCATTATATGGAAAAAGTATAGGAGAGCATAAATCCTCCTTCACCATTCAAAGATAGCCTCTTATGACTTTAAAACATACTTTCCCAAGCATGTCTATTTTCCTATATGTTCTTTTCTTTAAAAAGATGTTAAATTAATCATTCTTTTTCATTTAACAATTTAATGCTATGCATGGTAATAATTATGAGACAATATCATTATTTTAAATGTCTGTATCATATTTACTTGCATAAAGACTATGATATGTACTTGACCCTTTGATGGTTTAATATTTAGTTTGCTTTCAAATTTTTCACCATTTTAAATAGCTTTGTGATGATGAACACATATGTATATATAAAATACTTCTAGAAAACCATCCTTTAAGTCATATCCTATATGACAGTGCATAAAAATATAGGGAAGGATAATTTTTACATCAAATATTATTCACATTTAATGTTTCATAAGCATCCTCTAGTAGCTGTCTGGAAGCTCTGTATTGATTTATGCTCTTACCTGTAATGGACTAGAGAAAACATATACTTTTGATTTACAACAAAGTAGACAATTTCATCTCCTAGAGCACAGAGGAGGCAGCTAGGGGAATGTTTATACATGCATCGTACAAGGAGGAACTGGAGTAACCTTGGGAGAAAGTGGCCATGTGAGTACCAGTTCTTGATGGTCTGAGGGGACGTGAAGGTGTTCTCTGGATGACTCAGGCTTTATAAGACTTTTCGTTGGCTGAAAGGATAAGCCCAATGTAGGCTGATGAATATCTCAGTAGAGATAGATGTTGATTTCTGCCTCTGGGCCCAACTCGGCAATAGCATTAATGTAGGTGAGAACCCAGGGTTTTGAAGAAATTTGTAAAGGTTTGGGTAGGTTTAGCTTAGAAAAACTAAGGAGGAGACACGAAAAGTGTTTTTCAGTATTTGCACTTTCACAGTAAAAATAACTTTACTATTTTTAAAATTATACTCAATATAAAAATGGCAAACATAATTGAAAAAGATAAAGAAGGAAAAAATTATCCTGAATTACATCCAAGAGGAATATCATTACGGTCTTCATGAATGTCCTCCTAGATAGCATGCTGTAAATGTACACATAATTTTACATAAAAAGTATATAATACAGATCTTTTCCTCACCCAACACTATATAATGGACACATTTTTTCATCACTTAGCACATCATATTTAATGGTGGTTTATAATTTTATTAAGTGGTTTTACCGTAATTTATATAACCAGTTACCTATTGGTAGAAATTCAACTATTAAATATTTTTGCTATTATAAATAAACATTTTAATCAATATTCTTATATTACATCATTATTCACTTAGACAATTATCTTTTTAGGATAAATTGGTGAGATCAAATTACAGAAAAAGGAGGGGATGTTCCAGCAAATAAGGCCCAGAGCAGGATGAGATTTTGTGCTTCTAGGTCCATCTGACCATTGGTCCTACCCTTTTGGATCTTGGGTTGCTGCTGTTTGGTAGACAGGATTGGAGGGAGGAGTTAGGATCAAATTTAGACCTAGAAGAATACCTTCCCTTTTCATTGATTGATTCATTCAGCAATATATATTGAACCCCTACCACACAAGACATTGGGAATTCAACAATGAACAGGAGAGGTAACAGCTCACAGGCTGGAAGCAAAGACACCATGGGTTGTGAAAAGTCTGCAGGACAGGATGCTTGCCCACTCATGGCCATAGTATCAAAACTTGTCCACACTATTAGGAAAGGCCTTCTGGAAAGACTAAAATAAAAGCAGAGATTAAAAAAAAAAAGATGGTAGCTGCTTAAGTGTTTCTAGGAAAGAAAACCAGAAAGAAATGTGCAAACCACTGAAAGCCAGAGAGAAATTTAGACTCACACCTTTCTAGAATTGCACTGGGCTGCTTCTGATTCTTGTGATGTAGAGGCAAGTACCAAAATGTAAAGCAAGAGACTGGGAGATTAGCCCTCCAGTTTCTGACAATATAACTTTGGCAAATAACGTAGTACCTTAAACTCAAATTTCTAATCTGTCAAAAGGTGATAATAACACCTACTTCATGGGATTGTTGTGGGAATACGGGATGAGTAATGGAAAAAAATTGGCCAGCAAGGGGTTAGGATCTATCTATGCTAAAGCCTTTTACTAAAGGGGCAGGGCCCCCAAATCTACTGCATTTTCCTAGCCCAACCTTTTGTGCTATCTGCGAACACATGCTACCTGGATCAGTACAGCAGATCTTGATTTCCTGGGTTTTTTTCTTTGGGTCATTATAGATCCAGGCACTATGAGATTGTTAGCCATTTGAATATCCTTTTCTGTTCATATCTTTTACTCAGTTAAAACGAATTCTGCTGACTTTTTTCTTATCAATTTAGTGGAGTTTCTAAATATGTTATGGATGCAAATCCTTTGTTGGTTATATCTATCACAAATCTCTTTTCCAAGCCTGTAATCCCAATGACTCAGGAGGCTGAGGCAGGAGGACTGCAAGTTCAAAGCCAGCCTTAGCAACCTAGACAGATCATCTCAAAATAAAATAAAAAGGGCTGAGGATGTGGCTCAGTGATTATGTGGCTCCTCAGTTCAGTTAAAAAACAACAACAACAACAATAGATCAGCTAGATGCTAACTTTTTACTTTTTCTTTTTTTTATATAGGGTGGGAAGGCACACTGGTATTCTCAGCTAATCAGGAAACTGAGGCAGGAGGATTCCAAGTTTGAGGCCAGCTTGGGCAACTTAGCAAGATTGTCTCAAAATAAAAAATAAAGAAGGCCTGGGCGTGCAGTTCAGTAGTGGAGCACCCCTGGGTTCAATCCCCAAAGCTGGGGATGGAGGAAGCCTCCTCTGAAGGATAATAAAATGACAACTGAATCTTCAAATTACCCTGACTGAAATCTTCTCCCACAGGCAACCACTATTAACACTTTCTTACATGTTGTAGATTTTTTTTCATAGAGATACATGAATATATTTATGAACATTCTTTTCTTATTTGCCAGATGGGACATGTTAATAAGGCTGTCCTGAACTTTTTTTATTTAACAAGTGTATCTCAGTGACCTTCCCCTATCAGCTCCTTTGAAATGACCTCATTCCTTTTAAGACCTTCAGATAATTGCTTTGTAGAAAAGCTTTGTAAGTTCAAGCTACTGATCCCCCTAAAGGATCAGTTAGGTTGCGTTTAGTCTTTCTTATCGCAAACAAGACTGCAGTAAACATCCTCATGCTCAGACTTCAGGACTTCTCGTGAGCAGTGAAATGACCTGTTCTGAGGATGAGTGAGTGTTTACAATTCTGTCAGCTGTGGACAAATTATCAGAAGGTTATATTCGCTGAATGGGAAGCGTCTCTCCATTTTCTCCGGAGAGGTAGGCTTTGAGTAAGAACAGAAGGGGGAAAGAAATGGCTCACTTCTGGCGGAATAGCATGAACAGTTTCTTGACCAGTGCACTAAGACACTTGCCGCTGGATGGTTCCCTGTGGTCGGTCTGTATTGAGCACGCAGGGTGTTAACAAGCATCCCTGGCCTCTCCCCACCCTCCCCTACTATAACGTTACCACGAAGATGTCGTTGGACTTTCCCAAATGATTCCGTGGGTTGTAAAACACCTGCGGATTGAGAGCCACGACTTGCTGGAAGGGGTGTTCTGGGATCACGTCCCGGGTGTGCTTATGTGCGTGCGCGCACACAGTGCCCAAGGGGAGAACAGAGAGAGCCGGAGTGAGCCGAGGTCTAGAGGGCTTCGAAGTTAGCCTGAGCCGTGAACTGTTTCTCCCCTTGATTAACCTACACTGTAGACCCCCACCGTTTGTGTTTGGTGAGGCGAAGAAGCCATAGAATAACTCCTCTGCCTCTTTGTTAACAGCGAGGCGCAGCAATGGTCCTCTAATTACTTACAGGTTCTTCTTGACCTTCCAGATCTTTTGAGTTTCACAACACACTAGAGATCTGACCCCTGGTCTGCAGAGGGGAAGTGGGCTCAGGACAAGAAGATGCCAGAGTCTTCCCTGGCCCTCAGGTCACCACTGTACTTGCCGTTGCTCCACTCAGAGGGGCTTGTCCAGCTGGCTCTGCGGCTGCCGTTTCTGAAGGCCCAGTGTGGAGCATTTGCATGCATTTTAACCATTATTTCCATCATCTGTTGAGTCTCAGAATAGGCTCCAAGTCATCGTTCTCGTTCTTTCTCGCCTCACGTTCTGGTTTATTTTTGGAAGTGAGATCAATGGGTTTCCCTTCCCTTTCTCTCAGGAACCTCTGGTGCATGTCTAGCCACACCCAGGAGCATAGCACATGGTTGGAACTTCATGGAATATCTGACAGCCCCTCTCTGGCTATTTCCTGATTAGCCAAATGATAGTCATGCGCCATACTCTGCAGGTTCCTGTGTGTTGTTAATAAGTTCTCTGCCTGGCAGAGATAATACCAATGGGTATGGAACTTCAGCTCCTAGCAAAGTACTGATGTGTAGTGGGTAAGCAGAAAATGTTGAATGACAAAATGGGCAATCACAGCAATCACGAGGTTACTTAAGAGCAGTACTACCTGGGCAAGTGGGAGTCCGCCCCAGGTCCTAGGCCTCAGGGCTCTTGCACTTTAGAATGCTGACCTCAATTTTTCTAGGTCCCTAGTTAGTGATCCTGATTGGCCAGGGCCGGCAGTGTCACTCAGAGAGGGTGCTCTGGGCCCAGAGGTGGTCTGTGTCAGCTGAGATCTCTGTTTTCTGTCCTTTGGCATGCTCTTCAGTCTTCTTGTGCAGGGGGTTGACCAGAGGCCCCCACAGAGCTCCAGGACTCACACCTATAAGATTGTTCCAGGTACCAACATCCAGGCCCCCATTCCAAAAGAGCTACTGGATCAGAGGATCTTTTCTGCCTGCCATGGAGTATCTTTGTTTGTAGTATTACATGAAATTAAAATTTCAGAATGTGCTGAAATACTGATTTTGGGTGACTCAAATTGCTCATATATTAGGGATGCTACAAAAAGTGTTTACATGTGCCTTCCCGCACCCAAAGAGTGGACCTTCTGGTAGTTCATTGTCATTTATTCAGTCATTCATGAAGTCAGTCATTCACCAGAGTTTATGCCTTTAAGTGACTCCCCAATTAAGTAGTGTACTAAGCTGGTTTCAGTGGCACACACCTACAGTCCCATCAGTCTGGGAGGCTGAAGCAGAAGCAACGTAAGTTCAAAGCCAGCCTTGGCAACTTAGTGAGACCCTAGACAACTTAGAGAAACCCTTTCTCAAAATAAAAACAAGAGGGGCTCCATGGTTAAGTACCACTGGGTTCAATCTCTGCTACCAAAAAATGTTGATAAATGTTCTGCTATTATTATTATCATTATTGTTATTATTAGTAATCGTAGTTTTCCTGGCCAGCATGTGGGTTGGTCATCAACGTAAGGGAGTCTACCATCACAGAGGAGATCATATTGGAGTTTAGTTCTTAATGAATGGCTAGAATTTTTCTAGAAGGGGCATGTCACATTCAGGGAACAGAGTATAATTCTATGGGGCTAAAGGACATGGTAGGGACTAGAAAGAAATGGGGGATGAGCTGGAAAGGCAGATGTGCCATAACCTCCCTGGGACCAGACTGAGGTTTCTGCATGTCTTCTCTGCAGATGGTGGAGACCAACGCAGAAGATAATGGTCAGATGTGCAGGTTAGAAGGTTCATACTGGTGTCTGGGTGGATGTTGGATTGCAGGAAAGCACAGGTCAAGGAAATCCTTCTGAAGGTACCAGGTCTGAGGCAATCAGCACCTGACTGAAGGAGGCAGCCACGCAGAAGGAGAGGCTGTGAAGTCATAGCCAGACAGTTCCCAAACTCCAAAAGTTCTGGGAATTAGAATCAGCATCTCTTCTCCTCAGGGTTGGCTCGTGTAACCCAGCTGCCTGCTTGGGCACTTTCTCCTCGCTTTCCTTCCTTCTCTTCCCCCACTCTCTTCTCCTAGACTGAGGACAGTGGGCTGGCTGTTGAGACCAACTCTCTCCTAGATGTGGGAGAGGCCGAGATCCACAGTGGCCTTGGCTGCCCACCCTCACGAAGACCCTCCCAGAAAAGCCTGTCTTGTGTGGGAGGAGGCAGAGATACCTTAGCAGGTCTCTCCAAAGCCTTTTGGATTTTTCTTGAGTGACTCAGGTGAGCACCTCAGGTGTGTCCTCAGGTGGAGAGCACAGGGAAGCGGTCTCAGGCTCCCTCGACTCCACGTGTATACGGATCCCCATCAAGACCTGCGGCAACTTTGGAAATGACCTCAGTCTTTAGAATATGTGTTCTTCTTGGCTTTTCAAACAATGTCCTCATTTTGCCAGAGGAAAAGGGAAAGAGACTCTCTAAACGAGCAGGCTGCCCTTTGTTCTGGGCCCGTAAATCTGGCGCGAGCACATGTCCGGCCTTCCCGCCCTTCTGCATCGTTGTCCCCACTGCTGATTAATAGGTCAGAGCTAACTTTAAACTGGCATTTCCTGACCAGCCCATCTCCCAGCCTCCACCCCCACCCTCCACCAGACTGCTTCTTGAAAACCGCTGTAGTTCAGGTCATGATTTCACTCTGTCCCTCAGCCTCCTCCTCACAGTGGGCTCCAAGGTGACCGCTCTGACTTTGGTAAAGCTGGCCATATTTTATGAGTTGACATGAGGGAGAGCTGAGGGCAGGTGTTGCCTCAGGGTGTTTGTGTCATCTCTGGCCTACCTAGTCTTGGAAGATGGCACCTGAGGTTGACCAGAGGGGCTGCACGGAGAGGGAGGTGACAGTGCGTGTGACAGGTGGTTCTTCTGCCTTTGTTTTTCTTTAATGTCTTGCGAGTGACTGAATTGTATCTCAGCCATGCAGGATCACGTGGAAGACTAGGTACCTACATGGGGCTTTCCATGCTGGCTGCTAAGGCAAGATAAAAAGTTGAATATATTTGTTTTCTTTTTTGTTTTTCCTTTTTATTGTACCAGGGATTGAACCCAGGGGCACTCAACCACTGATCTAAATCTCCAGCCCTTTTTAATCTTTATTTTGAGACAGGGTCTCACTAAGTTGCTAAGGGAATCACTTAGTTGCTGAGGTTGGCCTTGAACTTGTCATCCTCCTGCCTCAGCCTCCCCAGCTGATGGGATTACAGGCATGTGCCAGTGTGCCCAGCAGTATATGTGTTTTCTAGTCATATATATATATATATTTTTTTTTTTTTTTAAAGAAGGATAGTGAGAGAGAGACAGACAGAGAGAATCAATTTTTATTGAGTTTTTCACATGGCTTTTGTTGCTCTGACACTTAGTTGTGTACATGGGTGCTGGGGTTTGAACCCGTGTATTCGTGCATGCCAAGCAAGCACCGTAACCACTGAGCCATTCATTGCTCCAGCCCCAAGTTTTTTTTTTTTTTTTTTTTTTTTTTTAAGAGAGAGAAAAAGAGAGGAAAGAATCAACTTTATTTTTTCATCTGGGCTTTGTTTCTCTTACACTTAGTTGTGTGTAGTGCTGGGGTTTGAACCTGCCTGCATGTCAGGCAAGCACTCCAACTGCTGAGCCACTGCTCCTGTCCCTAACCGTACAGTTTTTGTAGTAACTATTTTTTTGAGGTAACAAGAGGAAGAAGATATATACAAACATATATCTCAAACTGGCTTCAGTTTTGTGAATTGTCCTTTAGCTCTAGGATAAGCCACAGCATTTCCAACTGTGACCGCAGCCTGCAACTAGTCAAGGGCACAGTTAGTAAGAACTCTAATGGCATGTCCTACCTTTGCCAGTCAGGCTGAAAACTAGCTCACCTAGCGACAGCGGCCATGTGTTGGAAACCAGTGGCCATCAGGTTGCAGTGAGGGAAGGCTAAAGCGTTTGGCAAGGGTTGTCTCAGTGGGATAGCCCAGTTTTATCCCCATTTCACCAGGAGCCTGTGAAAGCCAGAGAAGTAAGAATGGAGTCTAGCCACAGGCTGTAAGAGAGGGCGTTCGTGAAGCCAGAGCTGTGGTCTTCTGCTTCCCTGATGGTCAGTGTGGGGTTTGGGGGAAGTCACCATGAGACACGCTCAGTACACTTAGCAAGAGACAATTGCAAGTGTGTCTGTTGGTGACTGAGAGCATGGCTGGAAGTTCAGTGAGGTCAACTTTAGTGAATTTGGCTGAGTCACCTCAGCTTGGGGACCCAGACAACTGTACACCTCTGGACCCTGGAACCTTTCACAGTAGTGACATCATGATGATAAAGCTTGCACGGAGCTTTGGTGGCTGATTTCCCTGGCCTCTCCCCAACATTGTAAGCTGATCAAGAAAACATTCACCAAAAATAAACAGGCCTCGGAAGATCCAGCAGAAACACACTGGGACTGACATTGACTTTTGGAAGCTCTGTTTCCTTCCACATATCAGTTATTGGCCTCCAATCTTTATAAATATTCTTCCAGACTGGTGGCAGGGAAAGACTAAGAAACACTTAGATTGCTCACAGGAAATTTAAAAAAATGCAAAACACCTATTGGGCTTTTTGTCGGGCACCCTCCCTTCAGAGATGTTCAGGTGTGACCTTCCAAGTCCAGGCAAGCCATAGTCACTATGAAACTTTAGATATTACAGATATATATAAAGAAATAATGCAAAACCCACCTTACTTTGAGTTATTTCATCACAAAGATCTGTCCATCCTTAACATTTTTCTTTAGAATGTGCATATGTGTGTCTGTGTGTATACACACCTATCTATGTGGCTGCATAATAGGATTACGTGTACTTACTCTTTTGTCCCCTGCCTTACTCGATCAACTTCAAGAACATCTTTTCACATCTGGACATACTCTTCTGAAGCATTATTTGTCTTGGCTGAATAGCATTCAATTAGATGGATGTACCATATCATTAAAACCCTTTTCCTCCTTTCCTCATTACTTCTGATTTTGGTTGGCCTCAGGGATTTATTTATTAAATACTTTTTTTTAAGAGAGAGGGATAGTGAGAGAGAGAGAGAGAATCAATTTGATTTAGTTTTTCATGTGGCTTTGGTTGCTCTGACACTGTTGTGTACTTGGTGCTAGAGTTTGAATCTGCTTCCTCACGCATGCCAGTCAAGCACTGTAGTCACTGAGCCACTGCTGCAGCTCCTATTTAGTATCTTTTAGGTGCAAAGTTTGGGTTGTGATATTAAGTGATACCCTGTGATAGAGACACCTCCTTTCAAATCCCATCCCTGTTCCTTACAGCTCTTTGTAACTTACTGAATTTCTCTGAGTGGTGTGGAGAACATGGATCTTGAGACTCTCTTTGAAGACAATTGTAGCTGGGTGTGATGGCACCTTCCTAAAATTCCAGTGGCTTAGGAGGCTGAGGCAGGGGGATCAAGGAAGACTGAGGCTAGTTTTAGCTACTTAATGAGACCCTAAGCAACTTAGGGACACCCTGTCTCAAAATATTAAAAGGCTCAGTGGCTAAGTGTCCCTGGATTCAATCTTTGGTACAAAAAAACAAAGATAAGAAAAGAAAGGATAAGTAATTATAAAATCACAAAATGAGTGGGGTACGATAGAGTCTGACCTTCATTGTACCTGTGGAGAATGCCCTGCCCTGTTTGAGGGAAAGTGATCAGAGATACCACTAGGAGCCTGGGGTGATCCCTGATAGGACAAGTATGGAAACCTGGCAAAGGGAAGACTGATAAACACTGACCTGGGCAGCCACTGCCCTGACCTTCTTTTTTAACTGTATAGTATGGAGGCAGGAGTCTTGAGAGGACAGGTTCCCACTTAGGTGTCAGGGGCTGGCAGAGAAGTCCCATCAGCAGGTTTGCTGCCATCTTGGTACGCATGTGGGAACAGGCGCTGTGGGCTTTGCTCCAGAGGCTTGCTCACTATATGGATGCCAAACGGTTTAGGTTGGGAAGTCTCAGATAGATGTGAGTCTCAGTCCCTGCCATGCCATTTCTCTGATCTTTGTTTCCCCTTGTATAAAACCAGTCTGAATAGGTAGTTATGCAGATAGGGGGAGATAATATATGCAAAACTGTCACCTGCTCAGGGCTGACACCTAAAAGCACTGAATAGGTCCTGATTCCACCTTCTGCCTCAGCTTGGCTCCAGGAGACTTTGACAATGGCCTGGTGTTTACAGCAGAGCTGATAACACCTGTGAGGAATGAGGGAAGAGCTTCAAATAGGTCCTGGAATCCTAGGTTCTGATCTGAACTGCAGAGAGGCCCCTGAGAGATGGTGGGATCTGTAACCATGCTGTTGCTGGAGGCTTTGGGGTGATGCTAAGGGAGAAATAGCTCAACAGCCATGGGGGTTTCAAATGAGCCTTGTCTGGGGGCAGGAGGCAAACCGAGGTCGCTTTTTGAGGACTTTGTCCAGAAAGTGTGGACGGCCTCCACTTTTTACAGCATTCCTGAACTGTGTTCCGGAAGCCTGGCCCATGGTGACATTAACACACACCGCTGGCTAGTGGCTTGGAAAGTTCTATAGCATTTTGACAGAGCGATGCTGTATGTGTTTAAGCTAATTTTTAAAAATATCACCTTGCTTGTAGTTTGTATGTCCTCTAAAATTTTTCATATCTAGCAATTTATTTTTATTATATTTTACAGATGTCACAGTCTGTGATGGATTAGTGAATTAAAGCAAAACAAAACAAAATTGGTTTTCCTCAAAGGTATTTGAGAAGTGCTGCTTTGGGCCACCCTATAATAGATGTCACACTTTCTTTTTCTTCAGGTCTGGAATTCTCAACATTTTCACTCTAGGGGGGAAAAATAAATGGTGTTATCAAAAAAAGGTGTTTGTAGTCACATGGCCCTTGGTTCCTCCCCTCAGATCAGCATAATCGTCTGTAAAATGAGGGCAATAAAACACACCACTCTGGGAGGCAGTGAGATTCACTGTAGGAAAAGTGCCCAATACAATCTCTGGCCCCTGAGTAAGTACTCAAAATATTCCTTCCTTTTTTTCCTCTTTCCTTTGCAATTATTTACATGTAGAAAAACTTAAGTGCTCTGCTTTTTTGGTCTCTTAGGAAACATTTACATCCATCCTCGCCTTGATTATCTTAGGCTAATGGTGGTTTCTTGCAATCTCCTTAATAATGGGTCCATCATTTTACATACATTTTTACCTTTCCCTGTTCACAGTGAACCTGCAAGCTAGGAATAGTTTTCCATATTGAAAACAGGGAACTAAAGTCAGAATTTGAATGACTTGGCCAAAGTAGGACAGGTAGGACTAACAGCTTGAAATCCAACTGGTGGAATAACCCAGAGCTTTTCCCCATACATCCTGTGGTGAGGGTTCTTTTTGAGAATCTATGAATCCCAAGGTCATTGGCTCTCTCTTTAAGGGCAACTGTCACATATTCAGGAATCAGGGACCCTCGTGATAGGAGGTAACACTGCGTGGGAAGCCAAGAGCCTCTGCCCTTTTGGCAGGACCAAGGACCATGGAGGGAATTTCCAATGCTTCCTGCTGCCTCAGCCACCTCTGGTAAGGTTGCACAGGATGTGCACCACTCTGGAAATGAAACTTGGGTCATGTTTAGCGGTGTGCACATCTGCCACAGCAGCTGCTCCTGTTGTGCAATTGATGCTGCTCACCCTCCGCTCTGGCCTTACCCTAGGCAGGGACTTGATCCTTTTTCTAGCTCAAGGATGAGCTGCAGGGATGAAAATAGACTTCCCCCAACCCCAGCCCAACCCAGAGTAGAGAAGAGAAGTGGTTCCACTGTGGCTCTGGGAAGGATATTTTGGATGGGGGTGTTGGAGCGGACCCTGCTCCACAGGTGGAGAGACCTGGGTTTCAGTTCTAGCTATCAACCTCTTTGATCTTGCCAGGCTCCTGGTTCCTCAGTGGTGAAGTGGAGATGAGAATGTGAGAGTAGGGAGGTAAGGTTTCTATAGGGCCAGGTAATAACAGGAGCAAACATTTCAGTGATGCAGTCCACAGCCAGGTGCCCTTCTGAGACCTTTATTTATGAACTCATTTCATTCTTATCACAATTGCAGGTATTATTGTTGTCTACAGAGAAAACCAAAGCAGAGAGAGATTATGTAACTTCTGGTGAGTTGTTGGAGAGCTGGTTTCAGGCTGGGGAGGCGGTGTTCTTAGCTGGACTCCATATTGCAGGAAACCAGTGCGGGAGAATCCCTTCCACCCCTAGTGCAGCTGTTTTCTTTCTAGAATGGGGTCTGTGCTTTGACATTTGAGTCCTGAAATCCAAATATAAACCAGAATAAAGATTCACAAAGTCACATTAAAAAGAGTCTCTATGAACAAGCAGATTGGAGAAGGGAGGAGGGAAAAGGAAGATTCTGGGTAATGAGATTGATCAAATGATGTTATGTGCAAATATGAATATGACATAATGAATCTCACTGTCATGTGTAGTTATAATGCACCAATAATAATTTAAAAAAGAATAGAAGTAAAGGTATTCAAATGGGGGGGGAGCAGAGTTTCTCAGAACAGATGGACTTGTCAGTAACAAGACTAAGGCATTTGTGTCCTGAAGGGGGTTCACCATCCATGAAAGTGAGGACCTGAGAATAACCCCTTCCTTAGGATTCAAGTCAGAGTCTTGGCCGATTACAGTTCCAAGGACTCAACTGTCCCAATTGCATCCATCTGTCACAGAGAAGGGGCTGTTTGAAGAGGATGACTTGAGTTGCTGGCCTACCTGGTGGCAGTCTGTCCTTGTCCACCCATGCACTGACACTTGGTTCATGCCTTCATATCTTTGTGCTTCGTTGATGTGAATTTTCTATGAGAGATGAGTCTATTTTTCCTGTTTTAATGAAATCATATTTCTTTCTTTCTTTTTTTTTTATCAAGGAGTTGAGTTGCTATACAATGATAGGCGCATAGAACGCGCATTTGATTCTAATCCAGGGTCACCCCTACATTGCCCACGCCCTGGGTCTCTTTTTTTTTTTTAAAGAGAGAAAGACAGTGAGAGAGAGAGAGAGAGACAAAGAGAGAGAGAGAGAGAGAGAGAGAGAGAGAATCAATTTTTATTGAGTTTTTCACATGGCTTTCATTTGTTGCTCTGACACTCAGTTGTATACGTGGGTGCTGGGGTTTGAACCCATGTACTTGCGCATGCAGGGCAAGCGCCGTAACAGCTGAGTCACCGCTCCAGCCTCCTGCCCCCAGTCTCTTGATGAGCCATATTCTGGTGTAGGTGGATTTCACAAAAATAATAAAATAAATGTAGATCACTGTGGCTTCTTGGTAAGAGCCACTTGTTGAAGCTACCACACACATCACCTGGGCTCTTCTATTGAGATCACTGATTCTGGCCTTAGGTATTCTGAATGTTTTCGTGGAAGCTCTGAATGGTTTTGATGGTTAGAAATATCTCTTGTGTCTAGCTTGAAAATCTGTCTGCCTGTTGTTCCAAACTTTTGCTCCTATTCTACATGTCAGCCTGTTCCTCCTTCCATAGGGCAGCCCTTGGAGGTTTTTTAAATGACAGTTGTCAATGGGGCATGGTAGTGCATGCCTGTAATTGCAGTATCTCAGGAGGCTGAGGCAGGAGGATCACAAGTTCAAAGCCAGCCTCAGCAACTTAGCAAGGCCCTGAACAACTTAGTGAGATCCTATCTCAAAATAAAAAAAATAAAAATAGGTGCTGGAGCAGTGGCTCAGTGGTTAAGGCACTTGCCTGGCATACGCAAGGATCCAGGTTTGAACCCCACGTACATAACCAAGTATTGGAGCAACAAAGGCCAGATGGAAAAGTAAATTTTAAAAAATTGATTCTCTCTCATCCTCTGTCTTAAAAAATAAAAAGGGCTGGAGATGTGGCTCAGTGGTTAAGCACCCCTGAGTTCAATCCCTGGTACCACCAAAAAAGTAGTTCAACATAAATGATAGCTGCCACCACTCACGGACCATTTTCTTCTCCAGTGCAAGCAGCTCTCATACATTTCTTATGTGGGGTCCTGCACTTTGACGGGGCTATTTATTGACTGTTTTTCCACAAGGTTGGAGGAATTCCCTATGGTTAAGGGCAGAAAAGGGAACCTATGTAGAGCCTGGGCCAGAGCCTGGAGCTGCTAGGCTCATGTAAGATGTTTCATGGATGATTAATATTTCTGATACTGAAATAGATTTTGTTTTTCATTCCATTTTTTTATAGAGAGAAAGAGTGAGAGTGAGAGAAAGAGAGAATCAATTTTATTTTTAGTTTTTCATCTGGTTTTCATGGCTCCCACACTTAGTTGTGTATGTGGTACTAGGGTTCGAACCTAGGTCCTTGTGCTGCCCTTTTAAAATTTTCTTAAATTAACTAAGTGATTAATTTAGTTTTGGTACTGGGGATTGAAACCAGGGCCATATCCCCAGCCCTTTTTATTTTTTATTTTGAGACAGGGTTTTGCCAAGTTGCTTAGGGCTTTGCTAAGTTGCTGAAGTTGGCTTTGAACTTGTGATCCTCCTGCCTCAGACTCCTGAGATGCTGGGATTATAGGTATGCACCATAGTACCTGGCTCTTAAATTTTATTTTGAGACAGGATCTTGCTAAGTTGCCTGGACTGGCCTTAAACTCACCAAGACTGGCCTTGAACTTGTGATTCTCCTGCCTCAGCCTCCTGAGTCATGGGAATTACAGGTGTGCAATATTTATTTATTTATTTAAGGAGGAAAAGTTTATTTGGGGGCTCACAGATTCAGAGGTCTCCGCCAATTAAAGGCTTGCTGCATTACTCAGGACTGTAGGTGAGGCAGAACATCATGGTAGAAGAGTTGTGGAGGAAAGCAGCTCATGATATTGTGAGGAAGTAGAGAGACATGAAGAAATTTTAAAAGTTTTTAAAATTTGTTGGGGTTGTAACTCAGTGGTAAAATACCCTTGGGTTCAATCACCAGGACCAAAAAAATGTTTTTGAAACTAATACATAAAATAATACATATTTATGTGATGATTTGATACATGTATACATTATATATTGTTCAAATCAAACATATCTATCTTCTCAAACATTTATCATTTTTTAAGAGAGAGAGGGACAGTGAGAGAAAGAGAGAGAGAATCAATTTTATTTAGTTTTTCATCTGGTTTTCGTTGCTCCCACACTTAGTTGTGTACGTTGTGCTGGAGTTCGAATCTGGGTCCTTGCACATGCCAGTCAAGTGCCATAATGACTGAGCAACTGATCCATCCCTATCATTTCTTTATGATAAAAGCACGTTCAAAAATCTTTTATTCTATCTTTTTAGAAAATATACATTATTGTTACCTAGAGTCACCCTACTGAGCAATAGTACAAGAGAACTTCTTTCTCTTATTTATATATAACTTAGTACTCCTAATCAACTGTTCCCCATCCCTCTGTTCCTTCTACTTGCTTTCTCTCTTTTTCAGCATGGAGGATTGCACCAGGGCCTCTTGCATGCTACATCCCCATCCTTTTTAAAAAGTTTCATTTTGAGACAGGATCTTCCTAAGTTGCTCAGGCTGGCCTTGATCCTCCTGCCTCTGCCTCCTGAGTAGCTGGGATTGCAGGGGTGTACCACCATGCCTGGTTTATTTCCTGTTTTTTTTTTTAATTGGGTTATTTGTTTTATTTTTGCTGTGGAGCTCCTCATATATTGTGTATATTAGCCTCATGTCAGATGTGTAGTTTGATGTTTTCTCCCATTCTGTAGGTTTTCTTTTCAATTGTTGCTTGTTTCCTTTGCTGTGCAGAAGTTTTTTAGTTTGATGTCATCCTGTTTGTATCCTTTTGCTTTTATTTTCTGTGTTTTGGGGTCTTTTTGAAAAAGCTTTGCCTATTCCAATGCTCTGAAGCATTTCCCCCATGATGTCTTCTAGTAGTTTCTGATCCTCCCTTACTCTTTACCATTCTGGCTTGATTATTGTGTAAGGTGGGAGAGTGGAGCCTGGCTTCATCTGTTTGCATGTGCATATTCAGTTTTCCCAACACGGTTTACTGTCCTTTTCCCAATGTGTGTCCTCAGCACCCTTGTTGAAGTTCAATTGGTGGAGATGCAGGGGTATACTATCATTAAAATAGGCTTTATTATGTTTCTTTTTATAATATGTATTTTAATTTTAACAAAATAATCCTCATATTTATGGGTATGAGGTGATATTTCAATACATGTATATAATGTGTAATGATCAGATCAGATCAGGGTAATTGGCATATCCATCACCTAAAACTATTTCTTTATGTTGGGGATATTCAAATCTTCTTCACTAGGTGTTTTGAAATATGCAGTTAATTATCCTATTATTAGTAGTAGTATTAGTATTAGTATTAGCATCAGTAGCAGTAGTAGTAGTAGTAGTAATAGTACTGGTGTTTTACCCGGGTTCTGTACCTCTGAGTTACAACCTTTTTTTTTTTTTTTTTTTTGAGTCAGGCTCGCTAAGTTGCAGAGGTTGGACTAGAAATTGTATTCCTCCTTCCTCAAGTTGCTAGGGTTACAGATGTGTGCCACCACACATGGCACCTGTAATAGGTTTTAAATTTAGAAAACTAATGCATCATGGTACAAAGTCAAAAAGTATTAAAAGTTATACAGGGAATAGCAGTTTCCCTCTTTTGCTAATTTTCAGTTCCATCCCCAGAATGTCATGTACAGTGCATAACGAAATGTCCCTTAGAAGCACTCACATACAAATGGGAGTCCACAGTGTTCTGCACTCTGCTTTCTTTTTTTAACTTAATATATCATGTAGAGTTTTTCCTATAATGACATATGCAGATTATGACATGGTTGTTCCATAAATTAACCTACCAGACCTTTAGTTTATTTTTTCCTACTTTAAATAATGGTGTAAATGATGTATGTTGGACATACATTTAATCTGTTGTCAAAATGGAACTCATTCAGTCTTAATTTCTGACTGAGGATCCAGATTCCCAGAAATGGTACAATAGGTACTGAATTTCTGCTTCCCAGTCCTAAATGAGGTGCTAGACCACCTGGGCAGGCCCTGATGAGAACATGGTGCATGTTCTGCCAGCTGGGACCATCGCCCAGCTCCAGCCTTCCAATGCACTGGGAGGCTGTAGGGGCTGGGAGGGGAGACATTCTTTGGAGGGTGTTGTCAGTGTGTGCTGTATGTCTTCCGCCCTCGTCTCCCATGAGGGTAAGTTGGGGTAAGCCAACTGAGAAAGGCTGAAAGGGAATTCATAGAGACCTGGCTTCCGGCCCTGGGAAATAAATTTAGGAGCATAGGACTGGTTTAGAGAGGCTGTGGCTGGCTGGCTGAATGTGAGCCCTGTTGGGAGCCAGGGAACTTCTACCAGCAGAGAAGTGCAAAGGCACTGTGGTCTGTGGCTTTAAAAGTGTCTGTGGGAGAGAGTAGAGCCACCCCAATGAGACTTCCCAGTGGGCCTTTTGAGAGAGCAGAGAAGAGGCTGCCAAGGATATAATTGAGAGCAGCAGGCTGGAAGAACCTGTCACATCTAGGCAGCAGCCATGGAAGTGTGGAAGGGTGGGATAGCTGGGAAACCCACATGAGTCAAGGCACAGAGGGCAGTGGCCAGGCCCCAGCAGTACCTGTCCTGTGATGCTCCTCCCGCTTCCCTTCTTTCTCTTTTTCCAGGTCTTGTTCTGGGGAGGTAGTGAAGTGAAGGCAAGAGAGAAGACACCTTTTCTCCCTCCCCGTCCACTGGCATCCGTGTCTGAAGCTGACCTGAGCTGACAAGGGAGATCCTTCCAGGGGGAATTTGTTCTAGTTCTAGTAAATACACTGGAGTATGTGTTTAAATTACAGAGACCATTTTGGAAAATTAAAGGACCAAGTAGGTAAGTTCATAGGGTGAGAAAAAATGAAATTGTGGTAAAATTGCAACCCCCCCCAACTTTTTATTTTCTTGGTACCAAGGATTGAATCCAGGAGTGCTTAACCACTAAGCCACATCGGCAGCCCTTTTTTTTTTTATTTTTGAGACAAGGTCTTGCTAAGTTGCTTAGGGCCTTGTTAAATTTGTTGAGGCTGACTTTCAACTTCTCTGCCTCTCTCCTGCCTCAGTCTTCCCAAGCTGTTCAGATTATAGCATGTGTCACCATGCCCAGCTAATTGTCCCTTATTTGAATCTATCTCATTTGACATTCTTTGTGAATATGTGTAATTTTATATATAGAATAAATTTCTAGAAGTTGAATTTCTGTGTCAAACAATAGGGTATTTTACATTTTAATAAATGTGGTCAAATTGCCTTTCAAATAATTTGCTCCCGTTCACATTTTCCCAAGCATCCAAGCCTATTTTTGGATGAAAGTGGTGCTCTCCCAACGTCTTTTCAATTCTATGATTATCAACCATTTTTTCTGTTGGTTTTCTGCTGTTAGTTTTTTTCTTATTGATTTGTTAAAAACTATATAGTAAAGCATTAGCCCTCACTCTCTCACATGTGTTACTAGTATTTGTCAATATGTGCTATTTGTCTTTGATGTAGGTTATTGCACAATGACAGTTTTCCTGAGGTGTGTGACTTCCGTTACATAGAATGAATGTGAATTTACTCCAGGGTGAGCCTAGGTTAATAGCATGTTTTTTTTTTTTCCTTTTGTATTTTGTTTTCTCAGTTAGCAGACACTAAAAATCTAAACAAAATCATAGCTGGTGAAGGATGGCCCTGGAGGTCAAGAGGTTGGGAACCAACACCCAAAGCTGATCCCAACCCCTCTTGTGTTGAAAATTCGGCCCTGAAGTCTCTTGTGAGGCCAGAAGACATTAATATGCCAATTTCATATAAGATACAAGCAGAAACATTAAAGGTGGAGCCAGAAAAGGGAACTGGAATGATCCTCTTCCTCTCTTCCTCTCTCCATTCTCCCTTTGCCTCCCCTTCCCTTCCTCCTTTGCTATTCTCTCTTCTCCAGCCTCCTGTGGGGCAGGGAGAGAGGAGAGCAAGTGAGGGAGGGTGGTGAGAAAGGGAGGCTCCTGCTTAGGACTGTCCTGGCTCCCAGCCCCACCCCTGCTCCTCTCTGTCCCCACGCCTCTAGCTGTGCCCTGTCCAGCTACTCTCTGGCTTTGCTGCCAGCTACTTTCTCTACCAAGAACTTGCTTCCTCTTCTCGGCTTAGTGCACTCGTACTTTTCAAATGTCACTTCCTCTAGGAGCCTTTCCCTGGCCAGGCGGGGCTCATCTTCCTCCTTTGGCTCACCTCTTTCTTACAGCACTGACGATGTTGTCACAGGTATGTGTCTGGTTCTGACCCAGTGCTTGGTACAGGGTAATGTTAGTCAGTGTTCATTGAACAAGGCATTGTTTAAGGAGCAAAAATGTGTCTTGGGGAAGGCACCATGGGCATGTATCTAGAACAAAGTCTTTTCCAGGGGCTCAGAGCCCCCAGCCAGCTTCCTCCTTCCCCTAAGCTCGAGACTGGTAGCCCTAAGGAAGTCCCATGGATTCATGCATGAATGTTGTCCTTAATACACAGAGGTCCTACCCTGGAAAATCATGACCTGTATCAGGCCAGGGAAGAAGCAGGGAAAATTCAGTCATTTTCTGTTGAATTTCAACCCTGAGAAAAATTTGCTTAGAAAGTGGTTCTCATAGATGGGCTCACATTTGTAATCCCAGCAGCTTGGGAGGTTGAGACAGGAGAATCAGAAGTTCAAAGCCTGCCTCAGCAACTTAGTGGGGTCCTAAGCAACTTAGCGAGATCCTGCATCATGATAAAAAATAAAAAGGTCAGGGGATGTGATTTATGGTTAAGCACACCTGGAGTCAGTCCCTGGTACCCAAAACAAAACAAAACAAAACAAAACAGAAAACAACGCTAGGCCCTATCCTATTTCAAGAAGTTTGAGACCTTTGGGCTCCGTCTGTTAGCCCGGACACGTCCCTTACTCTCAGTGGCAGTCAGTCCAATGTCTGCAGCTACTGTTATCTGCTTTGTTCCTGTAGAATCACCTACTGTCATGACTGAGACTGTGCCTCTCCTTCTCTTTGTACCCTGCCCCACAATGTTTCAAGCAGAATTCAATTCACAGAAATTTGTCATTATCCACAGCAGTGTTTATTTGGTGCACATCACATGTGTACGGAATTAATATACACATGAACTCTTAGAAAGTTTGGAGGTGAAACGATTGGGTCGTGAAATCTTAACCTAATCAAGTGCATGAACCCACTGATAGGGCTAACGGGGGTAGCTGCAGGCAGGTGGGGTGCGGTGGAGGAGGTGGGTCTCTGGGAGAATGCTTTTGTGGTATATGTTTTTTCCTTAGTAAGCAGAGTGATTGTCATGCCTGAGCTGCTTTCTTCCTCCACAGCCTTCTGCATGATGTTCTGGCTCACTTAGGCTCAGAGCAATGGAGCTGGCTGTGTATGGACTGAGACCTCTGAAACTGTGAGCCCCAAATAAACTTTCCCTCCTCTGAAATTGTTCTTGTCAGGTCTTTGGTCATGGGGTGAAAAAGCTGACTGAAACAGGAACAAACAAGATGCTTTACTTAGGAAGCGTGTGCAGTATCGAGTTGGAGTAGTAGGTTAGACACTAGGAAATACAGAAAGCACAGGCCTACCCTTGGGGAGTTGGGAGTCAGGTGGCAAGGACCTGCTGTTGACTGACTCTATAAGCTTCAGTTTCTTCAGCTCTTAAGTGACAATAATAATGATAACAATAACATCTACCTGCATGGCTTAGCGTGAGGACTATGTGGAATAATGAGAGTGAAAGTGTTTGCTAACCAAACTCGTGAACATAAGATGCCATCAGAAGGAAGAAACAACCTGAGGAATCATTCTAAATAAACCAGTGAGTTTTCTTCAACCCTCCTGGGCCTGCATTTTCCCAGCAGCGCCCGTAGTTTCTGACCTTCCATGAGAAGGGCCACCTTTCTAGGATGCTGAACTGCTCTTTCCCCCTTAGTCTTCAGGCTCATGCACAGATGTCCCAAGCCTTTGCTGGCTTCCTTTGGATTTTTTCAGACTACAAAAGTCTTCTGTGCTTGCCTCATGGGCTCCCTTTGTCTCCTGTGCCTCAGAACCACTGCAGATGCCAGTGGACTGTCCATTTTTAAAAATTTATTTTCATTAGTACATTATAGTTTTGCATAATGTTGGGATTAGTTGTCACATATTCCTACATGCACACGATTCAGCAATACAATTTGTTCAATATTTCCCCACCACATCCCTCTACCTCCCTCCTCCCATCCCCTGATCCCTTGCCTTTCTTCTGGGTCCTATATTGTTCATAAAAAACCCAAATACAGTGACATAATTCTTATACCTATGAAGAACATTTATAAATATGTATATCTGTATGTATATATATTTATAAATATATATATCTATATACATATAGATATATATCTGTAGTATATGCAGTGACATACTTATAACTGCTTGGAATGTACCTTTCTTTATCAGTTCCAACATTTCCCCTTCTTTTCCCTTCCTATCATCCATTGTTATTCTTCAGAGTATTTGACAATGGGATTGAACATTTGCATTTTTGTACAGGTATGCAACATAGCTTGTTCAAATATCTTATGAAGTTTATTGCAACTGTGTCATATAAATGTTGACAGTTTGCATTTTTGTTCCATGGATCTAAAACATGAGTTTGTCTACTTTACTCCTGAGCCTGGGTTTAGGTCCAGCCTCCATAAATGAGGGATACCGTTTGGCCCTTGACTCTCTGGGTTTGACTAATTTTGCTCAGCATGATTTCTTCCAATGCCATCCATGTATCTTCAATAGATGCAATATCATTGTTTCTAATAGCTGAGTAGAACTCCATTGTGTATATATACCAGAGCTTCTGGATCCATTCATCCAGTAAGGGGCATCTGGGTTGGTTCCATAATTTAGCTAATGTAAATTGAGCTGCTATGAACATGGATATTGCTGTATCACTGTAGTGTGTGGAAGAGGGATACCTGGATCCAACCCTAATTTTTTGAGGAGTCTCCACACCGCTTTACAGGGCGGCTGGACCAGTCTGCAATTCCACCAACAGTGTGCTTGTGTTCCTATCTCCCCATAACCCCTCCAGCATTTGTTATTATTCGTCTTCTTCATCTTTGCCAGTCTGACTGGAGTGAGGTGAAATCTAAGGTGGTTTTAATTTGCATTTCTCTGATTGCTAGTGATTTAGAACACTTTCTCATGTATTCATTGGCTTGCTCAATGTCCTCTGTTGAGAAGTTTCTGTTTAGCTCTCTTGTCCATTTGTTATTGATTGGATTGTTTGTGTTTTTGTGATTGAGTTTTTTGAGTTCTATATAAATTTTGGATATTATGGACTGTCCTTTGACTTTGACTGAGTGTCACTGGGAAGCTTATGCTTAGGCTGCTGGAGTGCTGGCCATCAGCAAAGTGCCACTTCCTTTTTAACAGAAGTTATTCTACATCAGGAATAAAATTGCAAGCACTTCAGATGATTTGCAGAAATCATACAGAAACAGAACACATTTATCTCAGAAATATGTGGAAATAACTGCCAGGTAGAGTTCTTGGTTTATATAATATTAAATCCAGGTATTTATTGGTGCTTCTTAGTTTACCAAGAGCCTTTACATCCATTTTCTCATCAATTTGTCACAATCACCCTTCAAAATAGTCAAAATAGTTTGTAATGTTATGTTTACCTATACACAAGTAAAGGGAGCCCTATCAATGAGGAGGGCTCCCATGGGGTCCCACAGCTTAGGAGGTGTTAGGGCAACCTTCCAAATGGGCAGATGCCACTTTCAGGATGCTGGAGGAACACAGCCCATGCACGTGTCAACAGGACATTTCACAAGTGAGTCTCACCTGTCTTTCTAAGCCGGCTCTGCAGTGGCCTCTCCCTGAGGACCGCTGACAACTCTGCTTACATCTGTCAGCAGGCTCCCGTTACAGTGTGTGAGGAAGGGCCTATGAGGGCATGGTTAGTCATGCACGAATTGCTCTGGGTCATCAGCTGGATGAGAACCTTAGCCAAGAACCCAGCTTTCCCTATGGCACTTGGAACTCTTGTAAAATATGGTGGAATTTTTTTTTTCTTGGTTGGATTTCCTGTTCACAATAACATTTCCTTAACTTCTTCTTTTTCTTTTTTGGGTACCAGCCAGGAATTGAACCCAGAGGCACTTAACCACTGAGCCACATCCACAGCCTTTTTTATTTTCAGAAAGGCTCCTGTTGAGTTGCTTAAGTCCTTGCTAAGCTGCTGAAGCTGGCTTTGAACTTGCGATCCTCCCACCTCAGCCTCCTGAAACATTGGGATTATAGGCGTGCACCACCACACCTGACCAGTTCCTTAACTTCTGAGTTTGCACTATTTGTTTTCTTCTACAGGGCCAGTGAATGCCTTGACAATTCAGATCATCTGATAATCTTTTATATCACATCTTCATCAGTTCTCTCTGCATCTAGGTTTCTTTCCTGCAGAATTAGAGCTCCTTTTGAGTCATTTCCCAAAGATCTATTGATCCTTCCCTCCTCTCTACCTTTGCATTCATCATCTTGTTTCAGATCTTTTCCATCAATCCCCTAGAGAGAGACAGGGCAGCTGCCATGGAAAGATCTACTGGCCTCCAATTCATCCATCATTAGTCCCACCCTTAGCTTTCTAAAATGTACATCTGACCATGCCACTGTCCTGCAGTGGCTCTCCTTGGCTCCATGACAAAATCCATACTCCTTAGCAAGGCCATTTCAAACTTTTGTTATTTGACCATCCTCACCCCTGCCTCTCCACTTAGAGCTATATAGGCCTGCTCGTTTGCTCCAGCCGCATCATGTAGACACCATTCCCCAAATCTGCCACATTTTCTTACTCTTTCTTACCTTTCTCACTATTGCCTTAAAATACTTTCCTCCCTTCCCTTCAGTAGGCATTTTTCCTTCCTCCTTTGCTTGCTTGCTTGCTTCCTTCCTTCCTTCCTTCTTTCCATGCTGGGGCTTGAACTCAGGGCCTTGTGCATGCTATCAAGCACTCAATCACTGAGTTACATCCCCAGACCTAGCAGGCATATTCTAATAATTTGTCAAAGCTCAGTCCTTATGCCAACTTCGCTATGTAGCTTTTTGTGATATTCCAAGTAGGAATGAATCCTCTCTTCTTTTTGGGAGAGACTGGAAATTGAACCTAGGGTCTCATCCTTACACTTTTACCATTTAACTACTACCTTTAACATTTTTTATTTTGAGAGAGTTCACGAGGTTACTCAAGCTGGCTCTGAACTTTGCAATCCTTATGCCTTAGTCTCCTGAGCAGTTGAGATTACAGGTGTGCATTAACACATATAGGTACAAATCCTTTCTTCTTTGTACCTGCATGGGCTGTTATATCCATTCCTCATTCATTTCTTCTCTCTCCTTTTTTTTTGTTTAGTGTTGGGGATCAAATCCAGGGCCTCATGCATGTTCAGCAAGCACTCTACTGCTGAGCAACATCCCCAGCTTCTATTTCTATGTTCATTCATTTATCAATCATTTTTGAGCACAAAAATATATGAAAATATCAATCAAGCAGTACTAATCCCAGGGAGGTGGTACAGGTATTAGGAAAATGAATGATAGATACAAACATCTAAGGCACCATCCTTACTCTTAAGGAATTTATAGTTGGGATTGAGACACATAAACCAAGAATTTTAGTACAGTGTTTGGGTTTCCATAAAGATGTGTACAAAGCATAATGAGATTATAGAGGACAGTGGACTAATTCTGTTTGAAAAATTCAGATGGGTAGACAATCGAGTTGTGCCTTCATTTATTCAGATTTATCAAGGACCTACTGGCTGCCACAGATATTCACCTATGAATTAGATGTGGCTAATTAAGTGGCATCTGGAAGAGAAGAGTACAGAGAAACCTATTCCAGAAGAGAAGGGAGCAATGGACAGATACACAGATGTGTGACGGATCATGGAAGGGGAAGGAGTTTTTGGCAGCTGGAGCTCCAGTAGCCACTGGTGAAGCGAGGAGGGAGGGTAAGAGGACCATACTGAATGTTGAGGGTAAGAGGACCAGACCGAATGTTTGTGTACAGGTCCTAGGGGAGCATATGGCCTACAGTGGATGTGTGGTTCATCTTTGCTGAATTAGTAACTCTAACTCATCCCTCGGTCTATACAGTAGGAATTGGCCTCAGTGTTTTGAGAGTTATGTTTTGGTACTGTTTTTCATGAGCTGAATGGGATCTTTCCAGTCCTAAATTGCAGTGAAAAGTTTCAGAGTTTTCAGAATGCATGTCAGTTAAGGCAGCCCGAGGTGGAGAGATGAGAGGGGCATCTGATGCAAGAGAGCATGTATTGCATTTGAAGGAGCCAAGTTTGCGTTTCTGGGAAGACTGGGCTGAGCAACAAGCTTATGTGCTCGAACTGTCAGTCTCAGCATGATGGCACATACCTATAATCCCAGCAACTCAGGTGGCTGAGTCAGGAGGATTGTAAGTTCAAGGCCAGCCTTAGCAACTTAATGAGGCCCTAAGCAACTTAAGAGACCCTGTCTCAAAATAAAAAATATTAAAATGGGCTGGGAATGCAGTTCAGTGGTAAAGCACTTTTGTGGTTAATCCCTAGTACACACACACACACCACATGGACCAGTGTCAGTGTTAACTCCCAAATGGGAAGACACACAGTGAGGAGGTAGAAAGTACAGATGAACCAGGCAAGGTGGAATGTAATGCTGGGATAAGTGGTCCCAAGTATTTTGTGACCAAGGAACCGACCACAGGGTTAGTACTGAGGCTCCTGGAGTGAGGCACCTAATGAGTAGTGTGGAAAATTAAAAGCAGGACTATTACTTAAGAATTATCTTACCATTATTTCCAGATTTTTATTTGCTTCTGAAATAACTTCTTGACAAAACTAGTAATCTACATATCTATTCCAAGTTGAGCTCTAGGTGTGTTCTAGATCCATCAATTTAACCTGTCAAGTTGAATGTAATAGTTTTATTTGTAATCTTTTTTATACTAGGCAATAGAGCTATCTTTTTAAAAACAAAAAAATCTTATCTGGAACTCAATATAGAAATCAAGAGGATGTAGTGTAAACCTTCAACAATTAGTGGAGAATTCTTGATTGTTTGCAGAGCTCCTGAAGGTCTCAGGGGAGTCCTAGATGCAGGCTCCACAGCCAAGAATTCTGTAGTGAACCAGAGGCCCAGAGGCCAAGGTCAGTTCTCAGACATTCTTGAAGGCTTAGATTTAAGACCTAAGTGCCTGAAGATGGGATGTTGCCTTCCTGTGAACCCATCAAACATTGAAGGATTAAAAAAAATGTAGCCCATTGCTGAAGAGGGACCATGTCAATTCTGGGTTATTTCTTTGGAAAGAAATGATGGATTTAAGTTTTGTGTTTTCCTTTCACATCTTTTCATATCAACCAATACCCCAAAGTGCAGTAGGCACTCTCTGTACTGTGGGGCATTTGCCATGGAGAGCGGGTCATCACGGAGACCAGAAGCTTTGCTGGCTGTTGTGTTGTGTGGACACGTGGGAAGGCAGGAAATGACCGACTGATAGATATTTACAGAGGGATCCAGAGGAGTGAGCAAATAACCAGACAGTTACATAGGGAGCTCCAAGAGATCTATTAAGAGTGTTGGGCAGTAGCAATGCTTGGATCCTCTGGGCTACATTCACCAGCTTTCCCCAAAACTTGAACATATGAGAAAGGAGAAGGTTACATAGTTTTTCCTGGAGGATCCACACAGAGCTCTTTTCCCTTGTTCTATCACTGAAGGCTCACACGAGTGTGTAGAAAAGCTAGCAGTATTATTTCCAAGCTGTGCAAAGACTGGGCAAATAAAAGCCTTTCTGACTTTCAAAGTGAAGCAGAGAGAAGTTGTAGATTCAAGATCCATGGGCAGGTTTGATTCCTGTATGGATCCTTCTTCGGTGTGTGACAGTGAGTTTGCAGTGTGGATTCCTGTACCTCAGCTTCCTCCTGGGTAAAGTGAGGGCTCCTTTAGCCATCAAAACAGTAAGACAAATGAGGCACAGTCTATCATCAATGACACCCTAATTATCAGTGAAATACATACATGGAGAAGTATTTATTCTTTGTAGTTGTGAGATGAGAGGCTTCAAATAAGAAACGAGACAATTGAAATCTGAGAGATGAAGGCCAGAACATGATCAGCAGGTGTAGATGCACAGAAATGAGAACACTTACAGGTCTAGGCTCTGCAGTAGTGGGGAAAGGTTGAAACATGGGAGCGTGTGATGAATGGACAAGACGAAGGGGAGACAGGATGGCAGAGGCTTTGTGACTTTACTAATGGTTCGATTTTTAGCTTAACAGCATTGAGAGATTGTTGGAGGATTTCAAACAGGGGAGTGACACAGGTTCTTCCTTAGTTATGTTAGATCATTTGGGTAACAATGTAGGATAGAGGTTGGCAAACTATGGCTCTTGTTTTTCTAAATAAAATTTTATTAGAACACATTTCTCATTTACATATTGTCTATTGCTGCTTTTGCACTCCAATGGCAGAGTGGTTTTGTTGTGACAGATACTGTGGATATAAAGTCTAAATTATTTGCCAGCACGGTGGCGTATTCCTGTAATCCCAGCTACTTGGCATTCAAAGTCAGCCTCAGCAATTTAGCAAGGCCCTAAGCAACTTAGTGAGACCCTGTCTCAAAATAAAATATAATAAGGGGTGGGATGTGACTCAGTGGTAAAGTACCCTTGGGTTTAATCCCTGGTACAAAAAAAAAAAAAAAAAAGAAAGAAAGAAAAGAAAAGGAAAAACAACCCTATAAAAACAAAGCCTGAAATATTTGCTGTCTGGCTATTACAGATAGTTTGCCAATCCATGATGTAGAATGGATTAAAGGAGTGGAACGGATGGAGGGAGAGATCTCTGACAGCCAGCCATCCCAAGGCTGTCAAAGCTGTGTGGCAAGAGCCTGAACTGGGTGGGCAGGGGCAATTGAGTGAGAGAACAGAAGGCTTCAGATGAAGTGCAATCTGGGGCTGGAGTCCTGGTTCAGTGGTTGGAGTACTTGCCTGACATGCTTGAGGACCTGGGTTCAAACCCTAGCACCACATACACAATTAAGTGTAGGAGAAACAAAAGCCACATGGAAAAGTAAATAAAATTAATTCTTTCTCTCTCTCTTAAAAAAAAAAAGGTGGAATCAATAAGACTTGATGACTAACCGGACGTGGAGGCTGAAAGGAAAGAGGATTCTAGGACAACTCCCAGTTTCTAGCTTGGGCAACTGGGTTGGTGATGGGGCCAACTGCTGCAATGGGGTGCCCAGAGGAAGGGCAGGTTTGGTGATGAAAAGTTGGTTCCAAATTGGACAAGTGCTATAGGGATGTCCAGGGACTGGAGGGAGATGGAAATGTGGGTCAGGAGCTCATGAGAGTCATCTGCTCAGGACACACAGATTTGGGAGTAGTCGGTATAAGGGTGCACAGATTTCTGTGGTGAGTGCCTAGAGTAGACAAGAGGAGATGACCAGAGACTGGCGAGACACATAGGAATGCCAGTGTTTAGGGACAGACACAGGACAGGGAATCTGGAAAGACAATGGTGAAAGAGGTTCCTGAGGGAAAGAGGAAAACTAAGAGAGTGTTTGCTGGACCAGTTAAGCCAGACAAAATAAAACCAAGCACCTATGTTGCATAAAGAGCATGGCTGGGAAGGGGTGCTGGAGAGCTTGCCTGGCATGAGTGAGCACATGGTTTAAAACCCCAGCACCACGTACACAATGAAGTCTCAGAGCAACGGGAGCCACATGAAAAACTAAATAAAATTGATTTCCTCTCACTGTCCCTCGAAAGAAAGAAAGAAAGAAAGAAAGAAAGAAAGAAAGAACAAGAAAAGAGCATGGCGGGGGTAGTTGGGGGGCAGGAGGCAAGTATGGCAGGAGGTGGAGTGAGGCAGCTGGAGATAAATGAAGCTGGGAGGAAATAGCTTCTGCTTACTGCCCTTCAGAGAGCATCTTGAGAGTCTAACTTTTTTTTTCTTTTTTCTTTTGGTACCAGGGATTGAACCCAGGGGTGCTTAACCACTGAGCCACATCCCCAGCCCTTTTTATTTTTATCTTGAGACAAGGTCTCCTCGCTGAGTTGCTTAGGGCTTTGCTAAGTTGCTGAGGCTGCTTTTGAATTGGTGATCTTCCTGCCTCAGTGTCCCAAGTCTTAAGCTGCTTACATTTTTGAGTTCATTTCATCTGCACGATAGCCTGTTAAAGTAGGAAGAGTCATACTCATTTTATACATGAGAAGACTGAGGTAGATAACCACCTACTCACTGGAGATTGTGCTGTGAGCAGATGGTAGAGTGGGGATTCTAACTCTCAAACCAATGCCCTTAAACTTGGTCAAGAAACACATCAATATCACTCCACCCCCAGCCCACCCAGCTCCTCACAAATTCCAACTGTTGCTAAAGTTGAGCTCTAACGTCATGTGTTTAGGGATGGGTTCCCACTCAGCATGGCAGGGTCGCAGACAGAATTATGTCATGCCAAACAAGAGCACAGACTCAGGAGTGTGCCTGGATTCAGATCCCAGCCCTAGCATGATAAGATGTGCAGCCTTATCATTATTTTTCAGTTTCCTCACATGCGAGAACTGGATGGAAGGCTGGATGCAGTGGCAGACGCCTGTAATCCCAGTGACTCAGGAAGTTGAGGCAGGAAGATTGCGAGTTCAAAGCCAGCCTCAGCAATTTAAAGAGAACTTAGTGAGAAACTTAGTGAGCAACTAAGTAACTTAGAGAGAACCTGTCTCAAACTAAAAAAATAAAAAAAAGGGCTGGGGATGTGGCTCATTGCGCTAAAATAATTGGATGGACAGAGTCTCTACCCTGTAAGTTGTTCAGGTGAATCACTTAGGACAGTACTCCCCACACAGACAGTGTCTAATGATGAAAACTCCCAGGTGGCACTCAGTAGGTGTCGGTCATTCATTGCTCTAGTATTTTATCTATATTAACCTTTAATCCTCACAATGCTTATAAGGAAAAATAGGTTTTTATCCCCATTTTACGCATGAGGAACTGAGGCTTAGGGTAATTAAGGAACTTGCTGAGATCATAAATGTCTTCTTATCTCTGGTCCCTTTGAGGGTTGGTATTTCTCTTGCTCCAGATTCAGTCTCAGCACTCAGTACATTGTGTGGATTTCGTTGTGTGCTTGTTTGTTGGTCCCAGGGATGGATCATCTGCCTCTGTACCCACAGCTATAGGAAAGTTGTCTGAGCCTTTGTAGATGCTCCACAAGTCTTTCTGGACTAAATCAGTAATGGATCAAACCCCTATCAAGCTCACAAGCTCAGTGCATGTGGCCTGCACGGTAGGTTCAGTGACTTATGCTGGGGCCCCACCCACTCAATCTCAAAATATCTCAGATGGCATCAAGCGTCAATAAGTCATTTTGTCCTAAAGCGATTACCATTGTTTAACACAGGCACTAAACATCCTTGGAAGGGTTGGTATGGGGAGACAGGTCTCAGGCCCCCTGGAAGGATGACCTCACTAATTCAGAGAACCTCTCAAAAGCGTGTAGAATGTCCTCAAAAGTAGCACTAGAACCCAGCCAGTTTGGCTGCTTTTCGGAGGCATCGCCTTTGGGGTCAAATAACCTCTCTTTCAGCTCCCTGCTCACTTTGTTTCCAAATGGATTTTAACTGTCTGGAAGGCTCCTTCCTCTTGTGAGTGACAACCTTCCCACTGACTCTCAGATAAAGTCAGAGGACCTCATGACCTTTCAAAGGAGGAGACAGATGTGCTCCAGTGGTGGTTTCAACTTTGTGACCCACCCAGGAAGGGGGTTTCTCAGCCTCCCCATTGGACTGATTTGGGTGAGGCAACTCTGAGCCAAAAGTTAAAGAGAAGCCATGTGACCTTGAAGCCAGTGGCTGGTTCTGGGCCTCTGTACCTCCTGGTGGCCTGGTTTTTAGGTTTATTTCTCCTTTTAATTTTTGCTGAGAGGATGCCATTCAGCTGGGTTCTGCATCAAGTGTAGGAGTTGACTGTGTAGCCAGGTAAGCAGCAGGACTTCTGGGCAGAAGGAACTGTGCATATAAAAGTCTGCAGGTGGGAAGGAGTATGCAGAGGACTAAGGTTGTTGAAAAGTAGGCACTGAAGGAAGAAAAGAAGCAGTGGAGGTAGAATGCAGCCTTACTGTGACAAAAAGCTTGTAGTTGTTCTAATGTTAGATGTTATTCTGTAAGCAATAGGGAGTTACAAGGGTGTCTTAAGCAAGAGAGTGAATGAACTGCAGGGACCTGCATTTTGACTAGGCCAGTTTTCAACAGTGTGGAAAATAGGCAAGAAGGAGAATTCGAAGCCAAGGAATCCTGATTGGAGGCTGGTACCTCCTAAGAGATCCTGGAAGGGGACCTGAGTTGGGCCTGCGTCTGCTGGAGAGAAGATAGATAGAAGAGATGTTTCAGCAGTCCATCTTGTGAGTTTTAAGAGCAAGGGCAAGAGAGTCTTCATGTCACTGCTGGGTGATGGGGCCAATGGGACTACCATTCGCAGGGACAGGGTAGAGTGTAGGGAAGGTGATGAGCTCATCTTCAGACCCACCAGGTGAGGCGCGAAGCTTTCAAGTGGGAACAGCACCTAAGCAGCCCATCTGTGGATCTGAGGCTACATGGGCAGATCCGGGATGGAGACAGAGCACTGGGAGTCACCAGCATGTGGAATAATCGAAGCTGTGGGAGTAGATGAGTTACTGAGCATAGGTGTTTCTCAATCTGAACCACCAATCACATGCTGGTGAGCACAGCCCTGGCCCAGCTAAGATTAGCTGCATTATTCCTGTGTGTCTACCATCAGGGAGACCATGCCGCGCTCTGGCTTCAGTGATTTGTACCAGAAACAATAGACATCTTTTCCTGTTTTAAATAATAATATTGAACATGCTTTTATTTACCCTATCCCAGAGGTTCTGATAGGGCTGGCCTTTTGCTGTCCTCCCTTCTCCCTGATTCCTCTTGAGAGTCACCAATTCAGGGAGAAGACCTGGGAAGTTAGAAGAGTTCACAGGATGGAGGAGTGGGCTCTAATGACATTTAAAAGGAAAGCTGAAAAAGAAGAGTCTGGAAAAGAAAATGAAGAGAAAGCAGGGGCGGAGAAGATGGAGGGACCTCCTGGGAGGACTGGATTTCCAGGGTTCTGCAGTGAGCACCAGGGTGAGGCCACAGGGTCTCGGGACAGGCAGGTCATGGTGCACAGAGATGTAACTAAACATCCAAGGGGTCAGGCTGGGTGAGGGTGGAAGTGGTTTCCTCACCTCAAGGGGACCTGGCTGCGTGATTTGATGTTGTCACGCAACAGTTATTTCACAATTAATGTCTCCAATTTCCTGTACTTCTTCAAGTTCTGCTACATTTCTACCAGTTAAAATGGTGCTGTTGTTGGGAAGTTGGGTGTCCCTAGTACTATGACACTTGTCCAGACCCCTTCTGGAGCAACAATGGAGGCAACAAAGGTTGCGGAGCTGGGAAATGAGAGGGAGAGGGAAGAGCAGGGAGAGGTGTCCCCCTCCCTGGCTGCCTGGCTGAGGGCACAGCTGCTATTTGAAAGAAGGTCATCAGCCCTGCCCTAACCATCAGAGCTCATGCCCCCTCCTTCTTGGGATGTCCGGTCCACTCACAAAAGGGCACAGATGGCACATCTGGGTTCTGTCTCTGTTTTACCTCTATGAGTGTTTTTGTTGTTGTTCAGTAAAACAAAGCAAAAACCACACACACACACACACACACACACACACACAAGCCAAACTCTTAGTATTTTGCATGTATGTGTTTTGATTATTCTTTTCAGTGAGAACGTTAAATCAATGCCAAAAAGAGTCATTAAAATCAAACATGAGTTATCTTCTGTGCCCTCTCAGTATCCGGGAACAATTAAGCTTTAGCAAATAAAATTGACAGTGGCCTAAAAATGGAAAATAAATCCTTCTGCAAATCCCTGGGACTTTAGGTGTCCAATGCAACCCTTTTGTGTTCATGTGACTTTGTAGAAGAGGGCTCCACATCGTGTTTGCCTGTATTTTTATTTTAAACCCTACACATGAACATTTGCAACCACTTCCAGGATGGTCCTGGGTAGTCAATAAGTATGTCTGTTTTCCAAGAGGGATGTATTTTGATGAAGAGCAGAAAGTAGAATGAAGAAAATGTCAGGAGGAATTAAATCAAGGAGTGACATAATTCCCAGAGGGAGACAGACGTCAGCTGCATTCCCTGTTTCTTGCTCTACCTTGGAAATCTTTCAGAACTCATTGGAAAATAAATATGTATGTGACGGAGCAGTGGGTGGAGTCAATAGCTCCAAGCAGAGAGAGGGGATGAAATGCAAACACGCCCTTGGTTGGATTATTAAACTGATTTAAATTCAGAATGCACAGCTATATGGAAAACATCGCTGTTTTTCCATCACATCTTCCTTTTCGTAGGATAAAAAAAGTTTCTTGGGTTTTATTCTTTCTGACTTGAACCATAGTACCCAGTATTATAGTCTCTCAATGGCTTTTTGTTAAATATTAAGTGCTTTAAATGAGTGAGAATGGTAAGTGTATTGCAAACTCGTCTGGCTATGGGCAGGAGAAATTATGTCAGGGTCAAAGGAACTTGTTGGGTTATATAAGACTAAATTGTTATGCAATTAAAAACAAAACAGAAAACCTTGTGCTCATTATGCTGATCGTTAGGTGGATAGGTTCACACCCATCATTGTACTTAATTCTCTTAACAATACAGTGAAGTAAATATGATTATCTCCATTTCATAGTTAAGGAAACCAAAACTGAGGAAGATTAAGCAGTTATTCAAAGCTGCATATTTAAGAAGTGCATATTTATTTATTTTATTGAATTGGTTCTTTTTTAGGTGTACATGACATAAGATTCCACAAGGACTTAATTATAAGAGCTTGGAATTTAACTTGGTCTACTTCAGTCTCCCATTTCCCTCCCCCTTCTCTTCCGCCTACCCCCTGTTTTTTTTTTAATGTACATGACAATAGAACATACATTGGGATATTATAAAAGCTTGGAGTGTACCTTGTTTTAACTCGGGATCTACTTATTCTTAACCATGTTTTCCTTCCATGCATTATGATGGATACTGTAAGGTTGGTGATAGGTACAGTCAATGTGCCTCTAGGAATACTATATTTTCCAGAAAACTTCATTTGATGTTTTCTAGGTCTAATGTGAAATAAAGAAGGACTCTCACCTGTGTGAATAGTTTATTTATTTTTGGTACCAGGGATTGAACGCCCCTGTGTTAACCACTGAACTACATCCTCAGCCCCCTCCCTTTATTTTTTTTTGAGACAGGGTCTTACCTTTGTTTAGGGCCTCACTAAGTGGCTGAGGCTGGCCTTGAACTTATAATTCTCCCGCCTTAGCCTTCTGAGCCTCGGGATTATAGGTGCGCCACCAGACCCGGGTGTTATGGATAGTTTAAATGGAGTTTGGTTTGAAGATATGAGACAGGTGAGGATATTGGTCATTGAGTCACCCACTTGGGTTCCCTGGAATTTGTCTATTTACTGTATTTCAAAAATAAATTTTAGGGGGCTGGAGTGGTGGCTCAGTGGTTATAGTGCTTGCCTGGCAAGAGTGAGGATGCAGGTTTGAACCCTAGCACCACATACACAACGAAGTGTCAAAGCAACAAAAACCACATGAAAAACTAAATAAAATTGATTCCCTCTTTCTCTTTCTCTCACTGTCCCTCTTTGAAAAAAAAATTATCTTGAAATAGTCAAAAACTTAAAGAAGAGTTGCAAATATAACACAAAGAACTTTTTTCCTTCTGAAAAATTTGGAAATGTTAATAAAATGATGACCTGTGACTTCTGAATGCTTCAGTGGTTATTTCCCTCACACAAGGACATTTTTTATAACCACAGTGGAACCATCAAAACTGGGAAGTTTACATCTATGCAATATTATCATCTAATTCTCAAAACCCATTCAACTTGCACCAGTTGTATTAATAATGTTCTTTTAGTGCTTCTAAAAAACTCCAATTTAGAATCATGCTGTACCTGGTAGTCATGTCTCTTTAGTCTCATTTAGCATGGAATGATTTCACAGTCATATTTTCATGACTTTGACATTTTTGAAGATTATAGGCTACTTATTTGTAAAACATTCCATGTGAGGGTATCCAGTGTTCTTTATGATATTCCAGTTGCGTATGTTTGGCAGGGATACGCCAGGACCCGCACTGTTCCTCCTATTGCATCCCATCATAGGGTGTGGGATTCCAATTTGTCCCCTTCCAATGATGATCATTTTTTAAGGTGGCATCTGCTGTGATTCTCCATGGGAAAATTATGTTTTTTCCCCTTTTGTAATTTTGGAGGGAGATTCTAGAAGCAGTGCAAACTCGCTCTTCTCCATTAAACTCTCACTTTTAAGCTGTTTTTCAGAATGGGCTTGTGCTTCCTATTTTGTTCAATGAGTAATAATCCATTGCTTTCATTATTTGTTTTGATGTCTAAAGTGCCCCACATTTGGCCAGTGGGAGTCCTTCCAATCTGGCTTGAGTATCCTTTGGACATGTCCCCATCCTTCTTTGAATCCTTCTTTCCTTTCTGGTACAGCAAGATGCTCCAGGCTCATCTTGTCCCTTCCCTACCCCACCCTGTCCTGGAATCAGCCATTTTTTTCTGAGGAGTTCTGGTTCCTTTTTGTGTAGAATGCTATTTGAAAGCCAAGATTTGGGTGCTAGATGTGCTCAGGGTTATTGGAGCGTCACTTTCCCAGGTCCTTTGTGTGGACAGAGCCAGGACACACACACATACACACACACACACACACACACACACACACACACGAACACACACACGCATACATTTTACATCCATACTTATTTCTATATTATCTTTCTACATATGTAAAGTAAGGAGTTCACACTCCGTTCCCATTCCAGACCAATACCTCAGGATTCATTCTAGTCTTCTCCTTTTTCATATTTGAGATTCCCTTCTCCCTCAGTGGAAAAACCTGGCTCCCCATCATCCTAAACATATCATCCATTCGTGCCTTTGATTGCAACCCTTTTTCCCTTTCTTCCATTGTCCCCTCCCTCTGTGTATGTCTTCTTCACCCAACTCAGTCTCTGAGGCATTACCTGTGGATGTTAGAGCTTTCTTGAGCTCTAACTCCCTGTCTTGGCCATACCCCCAATAAAGACACCCTCGTCACCCTGCTCAGGCTCTGGGACTCCCACTGTGCTTTGCTCCAGTGTGGACTCCCAGCTGACCCTGCTCAGGGCCTATGCCATGCTGTCCCTCTGCTAACCTAGGCTGTTTCCATGCCCAGCACGGACTCTGCTTTGTCTCAACTAATGCACTTAGGTCTGTGTTCTTTGGGAAGAAAAAGGAAGTGAAGGAAAGAGGAAGAGGAAAGGGCAGGTGCTTATCAATTTAGTTAAATAAGGTCATCTGTCAATCATACCACAATAAAGCTGGTAGGAAAAAAGCTTCTAAAAACAATCTTTTATTTCATAGATTTTATTTTATTTATTTGTGCTAGAAATTGAACTCAAGGTTGCTTAACCCTTGGGTCACATCCCCAAACCTTTTTCTTTTTAATTTTGAGACAGGGTCTCACTAAGTTGCTTAGGGCCTAAGTTGTTTAGTTTCTGAGGCTGACCTTGAATTTACAATCCTCCTGCTTTAGCCTCCTGAGTCGCTGGGATTACAGGTGCGTGCCACTGTGCCCAGCTCCCAGGAGATTTTATTAAGGCTGAAAGAAGATTCTTTAGAGAATATATGTACTATATTAAGCAGTTAGTAATTAGAATTTTTCTTGACCCAGTTGGCTCTCTTTGGTTAGAACCAGGCATCCTTTGCAGATTCTTCTAGGACCCTTTGCTTACCATGGGCCTGGAAGGCTAAAAACTACACTTCCCTTTCCCCTTTGCACGTGGAGTTTTGAAAGCAAATTAGGTTCCACCTATGAGATGAGCTCCCAGGAGACCTGGATGTTGGATGGGAGTCGGAGGCCATATCCTGATCTCATTGCTGTTGTCAAGTTAGGTCATAGACACATGTGCCTGTAGACTGACTTGGATTATGCTATGTAACGTGGGCGCTGATTTTTGAGAATGCGAGACTTTCGTGGTAGAAGTTAGTGGCAGTGGCGATAACAGCCGTAGCAATAGCAACAATAGTGTTCTGACCTCAGAATCTTGACTTTGGAGGTGTACACCCAACCAGTCACCCTGAGAATGGCTCCTCTGGCCTTTGGGGGAACATACAAAGTCCCATTACTTGTATTAAGTGCTCTCCACTTGAAAGAGCTTCTGTTTCCTGCACTAACTCCTAACTGGCACACTGACTATGTAAAGGAGGATTAGATATCAAGTGATAGGCACTAACATTTGGAAGGGCATCACAGTAAAGTTGGAACTCATTTTTATATTTATTTCTGGCAATGTGTTACACTAGAATTGCAGATATGAAAAAAGGCAATGAACACATACATCCTGGTCTCAAAGAACTTACAGACCAGACAAAAGGAGTAGAGAAAATTGTAATAATAAACAGCCAGGCTTGGTGGCACATGCCCATAATCCCAGCAATTCGGAAGGCTGAGGTAGGAGGATTGCAAGTTTAAGGCCAGCCTCAGCAACTTAGTGAGGCTCTAAGCAACTTAGACCCTCTCTCATAAAAAAAAAAAAAAAAAAGGGCTGGGGATATGGCTCAGTGGTTAAATGCCCCTGTTCAGTTCCCAGTACAAAATAATAATAATAAATAATAACAATAATAATAATAATAAAGTCTAAAATAAAACACGTGGAGCTAAGTATTGAAGAGATATAAATAGAACATTCCTCATAGGTTGCTGAGCAAAATTTAAGCTCTACACCGTGGCTTTAAAGAGCTTCCAGCCTGCCCTACCTCCTCAGCATCACTTGTTGCTATTGACCCTTTAGGCCAGTCACACCTGATGCCATAGGGGACTCCTTGCCATGCCTTAAACTCTACTTTCTCTATTAGACCTGGGATCCTCTCCTTCCATCTTTTCAGCCTGGGGGACTCACATTCCTTTTTCAAGTCCAAGCTTCCATCATCTGCTCTGTAGGAGAATCATGCAGTTTGTCCCTCCCTCCTGGACTTCTCATTAGCTGGGGGGAAAGAATGCCTGTCGAAAGCATGGCTCTTACCTTTCTTCAAAGTCTTTGCTTGCTTGTCATTATTGAGAATGTGGCCTCCAAAAGGAGAATTTATTATAAGAAAATTCACTCCCCTTATTTTCTAGGGAGCTGCTTTATTGTTGCAAAGGACTTAAATGAAGCAAAACTTTCAGAGACGAATCCTTTGTAAGATTTTGCTTGTAAGCATGCTCTAATATATGTACAGTAACTCTAATTTCTGACAGTCTGCCTGCACCTAAGAATTTTTCCTTGGGGCCCAGGGTCTCTATGATCTGTAGAACAATTGTGAAGCTGAGCTCTGGGCAAGCATAGGAGGAGTTGAGCAGCTGCTTTTTCCTCTGTGAAAACAGAAGCTTGTCTGACTTCTAAATTAATTCGTATATTGTACTCTTGCCACTTGTTTAGGGTCCTGGGGGTGTTTAACATTGCCAATGTTGTTATGGCACATTCATGGAATGCTGTATGTTTGGAAAAATAGTTTACAATGATTTGTTAACAAGCACAAGCTGAGAATATTTCAGCAATGGTTGATTCACTTTGTAAAAGCCCTGGCAACAACATTCAGTATTTATGGGATTGCAAAATCTCATTAAATAATAAAGTTCTATTTTCCTTACTTGGATTCAACCAACATTTATTGAGTGTTGACTAAGTGCTATGCATCAAGCTAGGATTCCACTGAATGAATGAACATTCATTAAGCAACTACTATGCCAGTCGCTGGGTAAGTATTCCATTAAGTGAATAAGCATCTACTTAGGGCTTCCTAGGCAGCCAGGTGTAATACTAGGATGGAACTGATGGATAGCATCTTATTATGCATCTGTAATATGCCAGACATTACATGTTCATCCCATCAAATGAATAAATGCATATTAATCAGTTTCTATGCACTAAGCATTAAACAAGGCGCTTTAATCTACATGTTCCCACTTAATCCTCACTACCATAATTGGGAGGGGAAAGTATTATTTCCATTTCATAAGATGAGGCTCAGACTTATACCTAGATTTCATAGAAACTGAGATTTGAAGCCATGACTCCCAACTCTGATCCAGTTCTCTTCCCATTGACCATGATGGCTCTCTGTTTCTAGAACTAAACAATTCCATAGCATTAAAGCAAATGAGGACTGATATATAGCCCATGGACTGTCGCCAAGTGCAATTCTATTTCTGTAATGTTCTCATGGAAAGAGGAACCTTGACCTTGCTGTTTAAAGAAATCATAGGAACAATTAAAATCCCTGTGTTCATGAGCCCTGGTCTCTCCTTTTTGAGAAGTTGTGAATAATCAGTTAAGTTAGTTCTCAGGGCTATGGAGACAATTCCCACTGTGGTCATTAAGTTCATGTAACAGTCCTGATTCAAATGAAATGTAACAAGGATAGCATTGTCTGAAGAAGAACAAGAATTGCACTCCTAGATTCTATCCCTGGGTTTTTAGGCTAAGTCTTGTCTTACTCATTCCCTTACTCGGTCTGCCATGCTCACTGAGTGCCCTGTGCATGCCCGGTGCCACGCATGTGCAAGATCCACACAGACCCAACCAATTTTTAGCTATATGGCTTTGGGTAAGTTGTTGATGTATCTGGTTCTCATCCCTCATCCAGAAAAATGACAGGTGTTTCTGAGGATATTGTTGCTCCACCTTTTCCTATACTCAACGTTCCATTTCTCAGGCTACAAAATGAGTGTAATATTATGTGCTGCTGTGTACTTTCCTACCAATTTTCTATCTTTACTTACCTATCATCTCAATATCTATCTGTCATCTATATATCTCATCTATATAAATAAACATTTAAAAACACTTTTTCTGGCTGGGTGCAGTGGCACACACCGGTCTGTATTCCTGTGGCTTGGGAAGCTGAGGCCAGAGGATCTCAAGTTCAAAGCCAGTATCAGCCACTTAGCAAGGCTGTAAACAACTTAGTGAGATCCTGTCTGAAAAAGGGATTGGTCATGTGGCTTAGTGGTTAAGAGCCTAAGAGCCCCTGGGTACAATCCCTGGTACCAAACCAAACTAAACCAATTTTTCTGGCTTACTGTCTCTTAATTCCTCAAGCCTAAAAAGTAGCATCCTTTTTTTTTTTTTTAAGAGAGAGAGAGGGACAGTGAGAGAGAGAAAGAGAGAACCAATTTTATTTAGTTTTTCTTTCTTTCTTTTTTTTTTTTTTGACCCTGGGTGCAGATTTAGTGAAATCGCAGCAGCCAGTTCTAGGGTCCCAGACATCTATAGCATGGTATAGATGTGAGGGTGGGGTGGCCCAGGCTGCTGATGCGTAGATCCTCCGTGATGTACATTGCTCATTCTGTGGAAAGAGCATGGCGAAGGCCAGACTCTCTGAGACATCTAGCCAATGCTGGGATCTTTTCTCCAGATCTAAAGGCTGTATTTTCTGATCCTCATCTAAACAAATAAATATGATAGTCTCCAAAAATGAGCTCTGAAGATGGTAAGGTAGGTTGAGAGTCTCCTAGACTTCTGATCACATGTGTGTTCACATGTGTGCATGTGCATTGAACACC
>PVKS010013091.1:0-51875 GCA_004027875.1 Aplodontia rufa | reverse complement strand
GTAGAGATTTAAAGTGCACAAAGAAATGAGAATAGGTTATATGCACAGACGACACCCTTTTATATAAAGGACTTGAGCATCTCTGCTCTTTGCAGGCTGGGGAGAGGAAGTTGTCTGGGAAACAGTCCCTCTTGATATCAAGAACTGTTTCCCTTCTGAAAACTCACCTTTAAAGGATGTGGACTGGATGACCTTATACTTGCTGAAGCTTTATATCTGTGGGGAGTCGTGGTCCGGACACGCTCCCAAAAATGGTGCCTGGCACTCAGGCAAAGGGCGTTGGTTCTGCTATGGGGTTGCAGGCATGAGAGTCATCTGACTACCATGAGCTGTACTTCCCCATTTTCTGTTCCTTGATTGGCCTGAGCTTTTCTGCCACCCAGCAACAGCCTTGTGATTGGTGTGTTTCGGATATATATACTGGCTTACTTCCTGAATGAAGGACTTCTTCGTGCGCAACCAGTGTGTTCGGGTCATTGTTGGCGGGCTTGCTGGTCGAGCACCGTCATATATCCACCCATTAACTCTGCTTCCATTAGCTGTGCTTCATCCCCTACCTATATTTTTGCTATTGTATTTTATTTTGCTTCATTTTGTTCTTAAACATAGATTTAATTCACCAATCCTTTCACACATGGACTGTAATTATGTGTATTTTCCCTAGCCTAAGATTACCAAAATTACTAAACTATATTTTCTAGTACTTGATAGTTTCTTTTAAAATGTTAGGTATAACGTGTTCAGAAAGTTGTACAGCATCCAGGTTTTTAACAAACATTAAATGGTATTTTAATATGTATGGCGAGTTCTGCAAAAGATCCCCTCATGCCTTTCCGCAGTCACCCAGCTTACTGCTGCTGATGGGAATCATGTCTTGATCTTCTGAGAAGCATTGTCATAAACATTTGCTTCTAGACTTTATGGCTTACATTTCTGTGTATAAACGTGTGCATGCACACTTGCTAACTTTATACAAATGTAGTAATGTACTTTGTATTCCTTTGTAACTTGCTAGTTTCACACAAAATCATGAAATTATTCCTTGTTTTGTATCTTTGATTCATAGTCTTGCCGATTTGTGTATTCCTTCAAATGTATCATCAGTATTTTCATAATCAATGGTTGATTACATATGTGGGTTGTTTGGAGTTCTTATGAATCATGGCATGAATATTTTTGGAGCTCTTATGCATGCATTTCTGAAGTGTTATTGAAATAAGTTGAGTTTAGGTTCAACATACTTTCAATTTGATATTGGAATACCAAATACTCCCACTGCTTTTGGCTAAAAGTGCCTTTTAATTACCTGTTCCAACCCAATGACTATAGATAACTTTCATTTTAGTCCTTCTGCTAGTGTGTCACAATGTCATTGTGGTTCTTTGCATGTATCATTAAGATATCATTTTTTGTGAAGTTACTTATTTTTGTATTAGATTGTAGTTCTTTTCCCAACTGATTTGTAAGACTGTCATATTCACCAAATAATCCTTTTATTATATGCCTTTAAGTAGTCATATGCATGTATCTTCTTCTTTATATTTAAAGGAAACAAGTCTATTTTCCAAAGACCAGAATATATTATCTTCTAGGAAGCCTTACTGTTCTACCTTTTATAATTACAACTATTATAATCTACACAGAATTCATATGTGATGCAGAATTGGCTTAAATTTCATTTTTTCCTTTATGGACATATGGTTTTCCCAAATTAACTCATTGAAAGAACATCCTTTTCCCATTGCTCTGAAATGCTACATATACATACTTTATATATATAATCATTGTATATGTCTATAAGTTAATAAAGGGTCTGCATCCGTAGGTTTGTTTCTCTGGCATTAATCCATTTACTATTTCAATAAGGTGTAACAAATAAAGATTTTATAACCATTACTTATATCTGGGAGAAGTATCTTAAGAGTATTATAACCAATTTTAAACTTTTGTATGTCAAATATCAGTCAATATACAGCAATTTAAAAAATCAGTTATGATTTTACACAGGATTGCCTAGAATTTCTAAGTTGATTTTGATAAGAATTGACATGTCTGCTGAGCCTTCCAAATACGAACTTAGATTATTCTCATTTATTAGATCATCTTTGATTTCTTAGCAAATGTCTTTAATTTTCATATAGCACACTATACATCTTTATAAATGGTTACTTCATTTGTTCTTTTAATGGTGGATATGAAAATGAAATTGATTAAATATTAATAATTATATATCCAATAAAGTCATTCTTCAATTCTCTTGAATAACCTCTGGATACTGTGGATTTTCAACATTCAAAATCAGTGGCAAATGTAAAAGACAAATTTATTGTAGTAGAAATAGACTCAATATAACTAAGGGCTGTTTCTAAGGAGTGAAGTGTTCAGCAGGAGATAAAAATAAAGAACAATCAAGAGAAAATAAGGATCTTGAGGGAGTAGTAATCTTAATTTTTGTCAACAAAATACTTTGTCATTAGTTAGGTTTTTCTATTTTCTATTTCCTGTCCATTAATGGGACTGAACTCATAACCGTAGGCTTACTAACCCTGAGTTACATCTCCAGCCAAACCTTACATTTTTAACTTTTAACTCATTAGTCAATTCTATAGGTATGGAAATCTTGTCCTTTTTGTGAAATGTTATTTTTAGCAAACATGTCAAATATTTCCTGTATCATGCCTTCACATCATCCATAGGGGCATTTTTGGAAGCTGAAAAATATTTTTACAAGTTGACATTTTTAAGCTTTTAAAAGTAACGATAAACCTCCATTGGTGTCAACTTCAAAAACACATTTAAAACAGACAAGTGTTAAGAATGAGACTAGAGTTTGGTTGTCAAATAAAACATCATAAATATGTGCTTTGAGTAACAAATCATCTACTTAGTTTTACTCTATTGTACAGGAATATTAATCTCTTGACTTCGTATAAGTTATTTCTTGAACAAATGCCTATAAAAATTGAAGTTTTCCCATCCTTTTTACCTTTCCACCTGGTTGATGGAAAAATATCTTAGATTATTGTGCACATTGTTCTTCGCTTTCTTTCCATATTGATTGGTGATTAATATAAATTTCTGTTCTTAAGATGAAATCAATGATTTGCATAGATCATCTGATACCTGAGGAGTTGCATGTTTTCCAAAAGCAGGCTGACAGAGGCAGAGTTGTTGGGGTCTGACCTTTGCTTTATCAGCTGCCCTGGATCTTGTTGCTGTTTGCATAGGCTCCTTCAAGGGCTGCTAGATTGTATATTGTTAAGCTTGAAAAACAGGGTGTTGACACGGGCTTCAGACGTTTCGCGTTGGTATCACCTGCCAGTTATTCTAGATCCTTCAAGGGGTGCACGTAGAGGTCTACTGATCAAACGTGTGCCTCTGAAATCCAGGTGTGGCAATGAAGGAGCAAATGTGGAGAGGCCTCAAGGGGGCGGGGTGAACGCCTTTATAAAAGAGGCTCCAGCCAGCAGTGGAGAGCTCTTCCTTTGGGAGAGAGAGCTCATACTTTGTTGCTGGACATGGTGTCCCTGCTCCTTTGGAAGATGAGCTCTTGTCGGCAGCTGAACCTGCCTATGCTTTGCTCCTGATCTTCCCAGCCTTCAGAACTGTGAGAAATTGCTGTCTGTTTGTTCTGAAATAGACTCTTGTAGCATTGCCTTGACTTGTTTGAGATTACTTAATGTTAGGCATTTTGTCGTAGCAGTACAAATGAACGTTGCCTTGAAAGAGATGTAAAGTGTGGATATATAAAAAGAAGTAAAGTTTGGATAAAGAAAGACCGTTTCGGGTCTCCGGCCTGTGGTTTTTCTCATCCCTAGCCCATCCCTCAGGTCAGAACCCAGCTGGACTGGGACACAGGGTCATAACTACTATCAGGGTGCAAACATCTTCTGTCACTGCCTAGAATCTGTGCCAGTCGTCCCTTGAGCCAGGAATAGGAGGTGATATAGCATTGGGTGATCAGGGAGCCAGCTTCCTGGTTACTCCAACCATTTCAGCCAAGAAGCCCTGCGAAGGCTTAAGAGAGGATGAAAAGAAAGAGGAAAAATGACAGAGGATTGGGCTCACCTGACTTGCACTGCCACTGGTATATCTATGATTGGTTATTGACGCTCTTGGGTGCTGGCAAGAGTATGTTTTAGAGAATGCACTCACGATTCTATTGATCTCTCAATGTACACAATATATACATACAAATAATAATTTGCAATGTACACAATATATACATACAAATAATATATTAATTTGCTGAAAGAAAAAGACAATGATCCCTGCCTTCTTGGAGGTGAAGTTCTTGATGAAGACATTTGGTTGGTTGTATTGATGTTATTATATAAAGCCAGAGTAAAAAGATAATTTTGTTATGAGTAAAAATTGGCAAAAAAGTACAAAATCTGGGGGTCCATTGTCATTGTCCTAAACAAATATTTCAAAAGATTCAACAGTGGTCTCCAGTCTGTGTAGCATATATCTTATTGCCTGGGAGAGTCATTGATTATCCCTACCCATCTGAGATGACAGTGTAGGGAGGCAGTGCCAAGACTTACTGCAAAAGATGAGAAATAATGGAATAAACGTAATAAGTAAACAGGAAAACAAAATTGAACCTGTGAAATTAAAACATAGTACCAAAAATGGAAAGCAGAACAGTGTGACAAGGTAAGAGGGAAGAAAGGAAGGTATAAAAAGGTAGATTTTACCTGAGTCTCCTGAGGACTAGAAGGAAGAACTTCGGAACATTTAGCTACTCCACGATAGAACAGCAGACCCTGTAAAAGAAAAAAATGTATTTTTTTCAGTTGGTTTACAAAAACACCAGTTGATTGTTCAACTCCAAAATCCACAACATCAAAATTATATTATAATAAAGTTAAATGGACAAAAGAGAACTACTGTATTCATTTAAAATGTGGGAAAATTAACTATTACCCACATGCAGGCAAAGCATATTTTAAATTCTACCTTAATGCAAAATACAAAATTAGTCTCTATTTTTAGTGATATCAAATCCATGAACATGGATGAAATGTTAAGAAATTGACTTCAGGGAACCCTCTGATACAACTAGCATAAGTTTATTCCCTTTTGCAGAAAATGTCAGTCTAAAAGGCAGACCCATAGTTTAAAGGAAGGGAAGAGGGGAAGGCATAGGAAAGTACTGGGGAATGAAATCTAACAAATTACATTATGTCTGTACAAATATGCCAGCATGGGTCTCACTTTTACATGTAATAAAAATATGCTGATTAAAATGAAGAGATCAGTAGGATAGAGCAAGCACGCCAGATGGAGGTAGAAAGGGAAGTAAAGGGAAGGGAAAGTGAAATGAGATTGATCAACTTGTTATGTGTATGTAAAAATATGGCATAATGAATTCAGTAATTAAGTATAATTATAATGTGCCCATAAAACAAGAAAACATCAGTCTACTGAAAAATACACAAGTTTGTTGCAATTAATGTATGAAAAAGATGATTAAGACAATGTGACTAGAATGTGAGCCATCTCATTAATCATAGCCCAGCCAGATTTTGACATGAGCAAAATGCATCTTTAATTTCATAGTTACCTTCCAATCCAAATAGAACAAAGCACACCAGTAATCCATTGAAAATAGTTGAATTAGGTCATTCCATTTTTTGGTCAAACCCTTTCCTTTGAAGACAATGGATTTCTTCATAGGAAACTCCTGTTGGCAGGCCTACTTTTGAATACTGCCCACTGGTTTTTGGATCTTCCCTAAAGGGATAAGTGCTGCCCGACTGCCCTAAAATAGTCCATTCTTTTTGAGGTAGCACTAGCAGAATATAAAATGCAAGATTTTCCATTGTTTGTGAACTTACAAGGAAAGCCTTCAACATTTCAATACAGCATGTTTGCTTCTAGACTTTTAGAGGTGCACATTTAATAGATTAAATAATTTCCCTTTCATTCCTAGTTGCCTAGTAATTACTTTTATTTAAAATTTTGAATTTAGTCATACATTTTATTTCGTATGGTTTTATTCTGTTAACGTGCTAAATTATGTTCATTGATGTAATCTGAAATCACCTGTGTATTGGAATTAACCCAGTTTGATAGTGATGTTTTGTTATAAAACACTAAATATTCACTTTAAATTTTCAGTATTTGTGAAATAGAGAAATTGGCCAATAGTTTCCATTATGTGCATTTTCCTTACCAACTCTTGGTAACAAGAGGATGCAGGCTTCAGGAAGAAAGTTGAGAAGATTTTTTTCCTCTTCTGGAGGTTTATCTAAGGTTACACTTAACTTTTATCATTAACCATTGGGTAAAACTTCACTAGTGAGATTTCACCATGTGAGAAAACTGGGTAAATGATACACAGGACTCTGATATATTTTGCAATTTCCTATATGTTTCTCATTTCAAAAACAATTCTTAATTCACTAGGGAAAACATCTGCATTTTGGAGTTGTCTCCTGTCTTGGGGTTTTGAATTAGATTCAATTTCTTTAATAGAAATGGGGTCATTAAAAGCTTTTATCCCTTTGGTATTAAAATTTATAAAATTTTTTCATTTTACATACTTTGTATAATGATCATAATTCTATTCTTTCCAGGGTCCATAATGATGCTCCCCTGCACTCTGCTATAATTTTGCTTTTGCACTGTCCTTTCTCTTTACCAGTCTTGCCAGTTGGACAATATTTGATTTTTCACTGAAAATATTTGCTTTAGTGATACCTTGTATTATATTTTTATTTCATTGATTTCACTCATTTTCCATTTCATTTGTTTTAAATATTTTTTGATATTGGGTTTAATTGCTTTTTTCCATATCTTACACATTCCTAGATCCCACTCAAGTGTTTCATCATATCTAACATGAATTTCTTCTTAATTGTGGTTTTAGCTGTATCCCCCAAGTTTACAATATTTTCAGCATCATTCAGTTGAAAATATCTTCCAAATTCCATTGGGATTTTTTTAACACCTGAATTAAGGAATATTTTTCTAATACTTGTTTTATGATTACTTTTTAGTTCACTCATGCTATGGTGAGAAGATACACTCTATATGATTTGCATTATTTAAAATGCTTTGAAACTTTTAATGATTAAGTGTTTGGCTTAATAGACAAATTTTTAACATGAGTGGGAAATATGAACATTTACTCTTTGCTAATAAAATATCCTATATTAATTTATTCAACTAGGGTTGGTTAATTGTGCTTATGTATCCTTATTCAATTTTTTTCCTTGTTTCCTGGGAGAGAAATGGTAAAATCTCCAACTATCATGGATGTTTATATTTTTCATATTAGTTTAGTCAATTTTGTTTTTAAGAGGCACAGTGAAAAGAGAATCAATTTTAGTTTTTCAGGTGTATTTCATTGCTCCAACTCTTCATCGTGTACATGATGCTGGGGTTGGAAGAACCTCTGACCCTGTGCATATGAGGCAAGTGCCGAAACTGCTGAACAGCTACTCCTGCCCCAGTTCTGTCAATTTTTGCATTAAATATTTGATACTTGTGTTAGCAGCTTTTCATGGCTGTGACCAAAATACCTGACATAAACAGCTTAAAGGAAGAAAGATTTATTCTGGCTTATGGTTTTGGAGGTTTTAATACATGGTCAATTGGCTCAATTCCTTTGGGCTTGAGACCAGGCAGAACATCAAGGCAGAAGTGTGCAATAGAGAAAACTCCTCACTTCATGGGAACTGGGAAGCAAAGACAGAGAAAGGGACCAGTGACAAGATAGTGTTCAAAGTGACACCCTCAAGGACCCACTCCCTTCAAGTCCCACCTCCCACAGCCTTTACCACCTCCCAGTAGTCCAAGCATCTATCAATGGATTAAGAGATTATCCAATCTCTTCCCAAAATTTCTATCTCTGGAAATGGCTGCTCTGGGGACTAACTTTTCAACACATGACCTTTGGGGGATATTCCAAATGTAAACTACAACAATACTATGCTATTTTATAGTTACAAACCATATAATTTAAGTTTATAATTGGTGAACTTACTAATCACTGATGTCTCCCTTAATTCCTATTAAAGCTTCTTGCCTTGTCTAATCCTAGTATAACTATACTAACTTTATTTAAGAGTATGAAATGAATTTTCAGATGTTTTCTTTCATCCATTCTGCATTTTTATATTTAAGATTTGTCCTTTTGCAAGAGCCATATTTATATTTAAATGGGGACATTTAGAACATTCACATTTAATATATTTACTATATTTCAAAGTATTTTCAAAGTATGCTTCTTTCATTACATTCATTTTTCTTTTTTTAGTTTTATTTTTGTTTAATGCCAATGTTTTTTAAAGCACAGGCACATAAATATAGAAAAAAATAGAATTTACCAAAAATTGGCTCAAAAGAAAACCTGAACTATAACCATTAAATGAAACAGATGTTTATTTTTGTGGTTTGTTAAACATCAACAATAAATTCAACAATAAATTTAACCTATCTTGCTTTAGAAAAGAATGAGAGACTACATACCACTTTTATGAGGTTATTGTAACACTGATGTTCAAAATATAAGATAAACATGAGGATGAAAAAATGCAGATTAATTATTACTTATGTTTACAAATGCAAAATTATATCACCAAAAATGACATTGTTTTTCAAGTTCAATAGATCATTCAATTACTTTTTAAATTCAATAAAAATTTAATCTATTTTAGCACTTTAAGATTAATGTACAACATATTTACCCCATTCACAAAATAATAGCGAAAACTTGCAATATTCTCAATAGATTCACAGAATATGTAGAATAAAATCCTACATCCAGTTATCCTAATCTGATTATGCTGCTATAACAAAATGCTTTAGATTACATAATTTATAAAGAACATATATGTTTCACAGTTCTAGACACTGGGAAGTCTAAGACCAAGCACCAGCAAGTTCAATGTCTGGTGAGGACCAGTCTCAGCTTTCAAGATGGCACTTGAACATTGTGCTTTCATGTATTGGAAGGAAGAGCAGGGCCTAACTTCACCTTTACAAGGCACTAATGCATTCATGGGGATCAGCCCTTCATATCATTATAATGGGAATTAAAGTTTCAATATGTACTTTCAAAGGAGTACATTCAAACTATAGCATCAATCTTTATTGAAAACGAAACAAAACAAAGCCTTTTTAGCTGTTAATTTTCTTAACCTGATAAAACATAAAGCTCTTCATGGATAATGATACAAAACATGAAACCCATTCCATTGAAAATATAAACAAGAAAGATGCATGCCCCCATCATTGTTTGAAGATCTCAGGCAGTTTAGTAAAAAGAGAAACAACTGGAAGGTAAGAAGATTAGAAGTAAAAAACAACTCATTAATTGTGGTCTACAGGAAAAGCTCAGATAATTATCATACTAGAACTAGTAAAAGAGGTTGATAGAAATCACTATCTCATCAACATTTAGAAAACTTAACATCCCAATCATAGCAAAAATTGTAAAATGCATAAGAACCATTGAAACAGATTACATATGAAAAGAACATTGTGATATCAAGTTTTGTTAAGTTTTATCAAATTATTGCAAGTGCTTTATGAACAGAAAAATATTGTAACTTTCTGGACTAGGAGACACGATATCGCAAGTAGGGCAATTCTACTCAAAATGAATGCAATTTCTTTTCAAATTCCAACTGAATTTTTATATTTAGGTGAACCTTAGTACTCATAAAGAAAACAAAGTCTAACTATAGATAAGAATAATTTGAAAAAAAAAAACCCTGATCTGCCTCAAAAAAATCTATTAAGACACGCTAGATTTCCATAGTCTCTTATACAAGTAGATGACAAGAATAATACTTTCTGAGGGACCCCAATAACTCTAATGTTGATAGAACAAATGCCTAAGTTTCCGTCTTCTGGACACAATACCATTTATCTCTGACATATGTTCAGGGTCCACTTTAAGTTTTATTCTTTCATCCATTAGTTATAACTTTTAAAGCAAGATTTATGCTTCCATAGTCTTAATAAGAAACCTCTTAGCATATTTAATCAGATTTTATTATCTTTAAAATCAATCTATTATAAATTGTAGGCTATGTTCAGCATTTTTCTTTCTTACTGTTATTCAAAATACTTTATCATCTTAAAATAGATGACTCCTGACATATAATAGTATATGGACATCAGAATGATGGGGTATGTCACAGAAAACAGTCTTGCAGCAAACACTGGTAACCTGCTATTTGGAAAAAATGTAAAATAGCAAGCAATGTATGACTTATCAAATTAGGCAAGCGCTCATACATTTGGAGGAGGATAAAATCAGATTTCTACCTCACATCATATATATAAACTAATCTCAAACATATATGGTAAAATTCAAATCATTTGAATCATTATGAGACTATGTATATCCTATTCTTAAAGGGAAGGTTTTTTTTTTTTTTTTTTAAGACACAATAGGAAAAAAAATAGGAAAAAGATCTTTGCCTGCTATACCTTGGACAGAGGGCTAATATCCAGAATATACAAAGAACTAATAAAAAATTAAACTCCAAAATCACAATCCAATCAATAAATGGGCTATGGAACTACAAAGGAATTTCTCAGCAGAGGAAGTCCAGAAGGCCCATAAATATGAGAAAATGCTCTACATCATTAGCAATAAGAGAAATGCAAATCAAAACTTCACTGAAATTTTACATTTTAGAGTAGCAAAAATGAAGTAGCACAATGACAGATGCTGGAGGGGCTGTGGGAAAAGAGGAACACTGTCACATTGCTAGTAGGACTGCAAACTGGCTCAGCCACTCTGGAAAGCAGTGTGGAGACTCCTCAAAAAATTACAGCTAGAACCACCTTATGACCCAGCTATCTCACTCCTGGATATTTTTCCAAAAGAGTTATCAGCATATTATAGAGATACAGCTTCATAAATGTTTATAGCAGCTCAATTTACTATAGTTAGATTATGGAACCAACCCAGATGCCCCTCACTCGATGAGTGGATTCAAATGCTTTGGTTCATACATACAATGAAATACTACTCAGCTATTAGAGAAAATGATATCATGACATTTGCAGCCAAATGGATGGAGATGGAAAAATATGCTAAGTGAAACATCCCCAACTCAGACTCAAGGGACAAATGTTTTATCTCATTTGTGTAGGCTAGAATATAACTGAAAACAGCATGATAGATGGCTAAGCTATAACCTCAACATCTATGAATTTTTACATAAACAGGGGGAACCTTGCCTAGGATGCCTGGAGATGTAGAGAGGGAGGAAGGTATGGGGGAGGGAATGGGAAGGATATCAAAGAGACTGGAGGGAGGGAGTATGGGGGAATCAACTCAGAGGGAAACCTCCAACCTCCTATAGAAATCCATTTAACACAGGGGTTTAATTGGGGAGAAACATGGAACCATGGGGAACCCAAGAGGGGAAAGAAACCACGGAGTGGCATCAGCCTTGGCTTACTATGTGAATATACAATTGTTCTTGGTTGTTTGACAATGATTTCCCCTTAATTGTAAGTCCATATTCAACAAATAAGACACACAAAATAGGAAGAAAAAAACATAATGCTAAGATAAAGTGGATACCTTACAATTTAAAACTTTCATGTGATAAACACTAAAAATGGACATGCCAAAAAAATAATTATGCCTACCACCAATGGGGTATTAGGTCCAAGATGCATATTCACATAGAACAAACATTACTAAAAAAAAATCATTATAGAAAAACAAGTAATTAATGTAAGAGAAAGTAAATGACTAACCCACAAGGTGAAAATGTGTCACTTCTACCAGGATAATATACAGTAAAAAAAAAAACCTCATCTTCCCAGTTTAAATGCAAGTCTACTAACAAGCAACATTTCAAAGGAATTGATACAAAAATTCTGTATTTAGGTAAGACATGTAAATGGAAAAGATGAACTATCTTGAAGTAGATGAAGAAAAGTAAAAGCACTCAATCCATCAGATGTCACAATGTAATATAAACCAGTTTTGTGTTAACTTATGCATGAATAGACCTAAAAGTAATAGATTCTGGGGATGGAGCAGTGGCTTGGCAGTTTTGGGGTTTGCCTGGCAAGCATGAGGATCCGGGTTCAAACCCCAGCACCACGTACACAACTGTTGGAGCAACTAAGGCCATGTGAAAAACTAAAGTTGTTTCTCTTTCTGTCTCACTGTCCCTCTTAAAAAAATTAGTAGATGCTGGTATATAAATCCAAATGTATCCAAAAAGATTTTAAGAAAATGAATTGGGGAAATTAGTTATTTGGATTTATCATAAGTTAAAACTTCACTATTCACTAAGAAAAACATTCTCTTGTTGAGAGAAATTATCCAAAATCTACAAGTAGATAAATGGAAGGTTGCATATTCCCTGTCTAACAATCCGTACAAAGATTATTTCATTGTCTAGGCTAGGAGAAAATAAATTTTTTCAGTGGGTCATCTCATATTTTAGGCCTTCAACACTATATGGCTGTCACAACCGTTTAGCTCTGCCATTGTGACACAGAAGCAGCCACAGGCAACTCACAAATAGGACTCCAACTCACTTGATTTGTAAAACAAGCTGCCAGTGGATTTTTGTCCTGTAATTTACCAAAATTTGCTCTTTTCTAGAAAAATAAGTGAACCTTGTTTGATTATCTGTTGACATTTGATGTGGGCTCAGCCTTAGTTTACCAGTTAATATAGTAAAGATGCTGATTCTATCAAACTGACAATTATTGTTTTCAGAGAAGAGACAACACTCTTAATCCTCAAGGGTTCTTTGAACCAGGTTCATTTTTCTGGGTGAGTTATGCAAGTAAACTAGTTTTAATTCTAACTTTGGCATTTATATTCTACATTTACATATACCACATAAATGTTTCACATTTATATTATACACATATATTATGAAGTATTCCATATTTATATAAGAATTGTACTTTTATCCTTCTGAAAAGTAAACATTGACAAGCTGAATTCAAGGTGGACACATCAGCATTTTACATTTAATGCAATACAAACAACACAAACACCTAGGGAGGAAAACAGGCAAGTTTGAATGAGGCTCCTTTTTATTTATCAGACAGGACCACAAGTTTCCCATGAGATTATCTTGTCCTAATCTGTCTCCCTAATGTCACCTCCTAATACTCACTCTTTGAGAGTGATTGGGCCACAAAACAGCCTCCTTATATTTGTGAAATAAGAAAATTCACCAATATAAAGTCCTGAGATATTTCCCAGCTCTGCTATTCTGTGGTAGCTACCTGCTTGCAGCAAGGAACCCTCCTCTCATCCACTCCAGCCACACAAAGGTTTCAATGAGGTGAAGGAATACTGAGTTCAATTAAGAGTAGGGTCATGTGCAAATTGTATGAAATAGCTCAAACTTGAAACCTAAAACTACATGATTTAGCAGATTTCTTTAAAAAATATGAAAGATTTTATATAAAAATGAGCCCTCAGTTATTTCGGACTTTTATATCCATTGGATCAGACCATTGTAGGGAGCATTCCAAGCTGCGATAGTACACTTCTGTCATTTTTTCACCCGTGTGATTTGAATAGCTCATTTACTCTGGTTTCTACCATGTCCGTAAGTAAGTTCCCATCTATTTCCAGGCTACACCATTCTTCTAAACAGCAGTCACCATTTACGGTGGCTTCAATCATCTCTATTCTTCTAGCTGCTCCTCTTCCTGACGTGCCTCCACTAGAGTACAACCATCAGCTCTTTTGTTTGCTGGACCTTAGAAACTTCCTTGATGTCTCCCACCGCCTGTCCAACACCCCAATATCCAATTAATAGCTGAATCCTTACAGTGCGCCCCCCCCCCCAACACTGACAGCTTCCTCTTCCAGCCTTCATTAGCTTCTTTGTTTTGCTACCCAGGAGTCTTGGAAGTTGGTTTATCTCTTACAGCCCCTACACAGTCCATTAACACTCCAGCTCAAACTACTTTCCTCGGTCACAGCTTTCCTTATTCCTCCATTCTGTACCCTCCATCAGAAAATGTTAGCTGTTTCCTATTGCAGGGCGAAAGAAATCACAACGGAAGATCTCCCTTGACCCACATGCCAATGCTTCCATTGCTGATTCAGATGGGAGTAAGTATATAAGTCCTCCTTGGCTCTTTTCTCTTCCTCTGAAACACAATTAACTGTACTCTTCTTTAGAACTCCTATTTCATCGTTCCCAAGTCTGATAAAGGTCTTTCCAACCCCCAAAAAAGAGAAAATTTCCCTCTTTTGACAAGTATCTTTCCCTGTTTTCTTTTCCATATTAACATTAACATGCTTATGTAAGTGAGGTCCATCCCATTCTTTGAATATAACCCATATGCTTTGCCATTGAGGCCGATTTTAAATTGGACATGTTTTTCTTCTTCTCCCTCTTCCTAGCCCTAACCCGCACCAGGGATGGGTCATGGACAGGATGGATTACTTTTTTCCCCATCTGTCTTTGAGCACACCCCTACCATAGGAACCTAGTATTTCAGACTTCATGAATGGGCCCAGAAGATAAGAAATGGTTAACAAATTAACAAGTGACTCACACCCCCAGCACATGCGCACATGCACACATACACACAGGGAATACCTGGAATGAATCTCTTCTTCAAAAACCCTTTATTTTCTAGGATGGGTAGATCACAACCTCTGGGACAGGAGTCTTCTATGTTTTTCTTTTGCTAGCTAAGCAATAAAACTTTATTTTTTTCCCTCAAAACCATGCTCCTTATTGAAATGGTTTTTGGGACAAGGACCAAGCTTTAGGTAACACTTACGAAATTAGTAGACAAGAATGTAAATGGTGAAAATCTAGAGTTTACAGGTTTACCCCACAATTGACATTGGTCACTGCTGTGACCTTTGCCAAACATCTATATGGCTGTTTTAATTTCAGCAACATCTGTTGAAACTTCTCTCCAAGCTATTTTAAGTATACATGAGCAAAACTGGATTTTAGAAAAGATCATTTGTGAGGACAGGGGTGTAGCTCAGTGGTAAGTGAGCACTTGCCTAGCATGCTTAAGACCTTGACTTCAATACCAGCATTGCCAAAAATAGAAAGGATAGGGTCATTCCCACGAAATTATCACACCTTGTATGTCTGATTTTTTTTTTTTTTATCTTCTAAATAAAATTAATGAGGGCCCTAAAAAGGATGTTTTTGATTGGCCTCCTTCTTTTGGTAACATTCTTCTGGAGCATTATTTCCCCTTGTGACATCCTGTCTTTATGAGGCTGTAAATCAAGGTGTCTGATTTCCCTTGTAAAACTTGTAAACACTTCATTTAACCTGGAGAAATTAGACATTTTTCCTGGGATGTGGTACCTTGTATTGAAGAAAAAAATTTTTAAAGGAGCATGTTCATTCTAACATTGGAGCCCCAATAAAGCCCAGAATTTTCTGGTTTCATCCTTTCTGACTTTTCCTCTAATTTTCCCAAAAGTCTCATCCTTCCTACATTTACCCTCAAAGCCATTCCAATGCATTTCCATTCTCCTAGAGTTAGAAGAATTGAATTCTGTTGCTTGCAACCACGGAACCCTAACACAGGATTATCTCACCTACCCTTTAACCTCCAACAACCAAAATACAATTTCCAGCTAAAATCCTTATTAAATTTTTGTTATATAAAAGACTTAACTTTTATTGGCATTGTTTAGTTTAAGTTCACTCTATTAATTTCATTAGAAATCGGAACTCTTGCAAATTTACTCCTACACTAAGAATCATATCTGTCCTTTTTTCCCAGAAAGATAATTTTAAATGATTTATTTAAATTTACATAAAAAAGCAATAGAGGAAATTTTAAAGTTTTTTCTAAGTAGGCATTATAAAAGAGAAAATTCCATCATTTTGATGATTATCCTGATAAATTAATTTCAAATACTTCATTTCTGATCTAGGGTTTTTCTGCCCAGGGTATCCCTTGAACACACTTGGGAAGATTCCTTTTCTTAGATACATGTAACTAGCTCTCACCAAGACCAATTTGACTTGAAGCTCTGGGAATAAGATGAGGAACACAATTTTAGATGTCTCAAATTGATTCTGATATGTAATAAGTATTGAAGGCTTGGGAATTAGGCTTAAAATGGAATATTAATCTTCAAAAAAAATGATACTTGTGAAGGATTTAAACCATTGTCTAAATTTGAAAAAAATTCAAGGATAAAGGTTCAGTAAAATAAACTCTCTTGTAAAAACACTAATACTCTACAATTATTTTTTCATCAAAGTAAAATACTGCCAAGTACGCAGTCTCTTCCAGGTAGCAAGTCTTCAAAACCAAAGTGAAATTTTAAAACCACTTCTTCAAATAGCATCCGTACAGTGGGCCGTCAGCATGATTTAGTTCATTTCCCGTTTCTACTTGGTGGAGTTCATGGGATATTTAGAGAATCAATGGGTAATTAGAAATTGGGTGCCAAGTTAGGTATTTGATTTGGAAATCAAGTCTTTGAAAACCACTAATTCCAAATACAGGGCAAGCCATTTATATTATGCTATCCCAGAAACTGGTAAGAAGGACACTCTAAAAACATTTACAAATGCCAGAACCAGGTTCTCTGGGCTGCAGGTAGAGGATACAGTTACCAGGAAAAGTAAGTCACCTGCCCTGTGCTTGAAACCCTTTAATGTGTGGGGGAAAGGAGGACAACATGGCCTGCTATAGCATAAATCTGGGGAGCTGACAGCCATAAATAAATGAGTACAAAGCAGTGTTGGGAGACCTTTCTGAATATGCATGCACAGTGATCCCCCAGTAGTAAGGAATCAAGGCTGATAGGCCTACCTACTTTTGTTAAATGGAAGATATGTATAAAATTTACATACCTTCCCTAACCAACCTTTAACACTTTACACAATATGACTTTATCAGACACAGAACAAGCTACTCATTCTAGCCAGTTTAGCATATGTCTATGAAAACCTACAGGTTCTGTTATATTGTGCTTGGCTAAGAGGGATCAATCTCAAATCTAAGTAAGGAAAAATCTTAGCAATGGTAAATCTCTGAGATTCAACTCTGAATATTCTGATTAACAAAGACTGTAGATGAATCGAGAATCTTAATTTTTTGAAATTCTTTTGTATAGGTGCATACTAATTATACATAATAGTGGAATGTTCATATATGCATATAACAGTTTGATCAACCTTAACAGGTGCATTGTTGATACAAGTTTTTTAAAGGCAAAACTTAAGCCAAAGAAGACTAATACCATGATTCCATTGAAAGTATCATAACATGAGGAGAGGGATGTATCTAGGAAAGACCTGAGTAAATGGGACCCTGGAATAAGTTTCTAGCTGAAGTAAGGAAGCTTGAAAGAAACAATGAGAAGTAAGTCTTAAAAGCAAGATATTCCAGAAAGTAGGAGTGATCCAAAAGGAAGAGGAGAAAAGCAGTTGCTAAGAACAAACCTTTAGAACTGCAAAACTTTGCAAAGACAATTTTAAAGATAATAGCAGTTTGGGAAATATAAGCACATAAGAAATTCCAGATCAGCAAACTCTGGCCAAGTGTAACTATCTCCCAGTGCTGTCAGGTAGTTTGGAACCATGAATTCCACTAGCAGACACCTGCAGCCTGTTTACAGGTATGGGTTCTGGAGGAGCAGTCTTCAGCCCTAGGTACGCCCAAGATCACCTTGGAGCTTTGATAAATGTTGATGTCATGGCTCCAGGAAGAGAATTTCTGAAGCCATTAGTATGGGATAGAACCTGAGCCTCTGTTTCTTCCATGTTATTTCACAAGATTTAAAAGCTAATGGTATAGAGAAAAGTGCTTCTCACACTTCAGGGAGTTTCAGAATCATAGAGAACACAACCTTAAGTAACTTGAAGTAGGACAAGACCTGGCTTGTTTTATTTTCCATGTCCTCCAGGTGGTTCTGGTACCCACAAAGTCTGAACCATTGATCTAGAGTGAGAGTGTGTGATTGGAATTGGGGCTCCCACACTCAGAACTCCAGCCTTTTTTTTTTTTTTTTTTTTTCTTCAGTGCTAGGGGTCAATCCTAGAGCCTCTCCCATGCAAGGCAAATGCTCTGTCACTGATCTACCTCCGCAGACTTAGACTGGGCTCCTTAATGTGAAGCTCACCAGCTTTCGTTTGTCAAACTCATTTTGAGTACCTTCTCTTTTTCAGGTATTTGGCTATATGCTGGAATTACCATGATGAACTGACTGTCAAAAAGAAAGACATCACAAATAACTATAATGCTATAATGGACACAATACTTATACTTTGTGGGCGGGCTCCTATTAAGTTAGTATTTAATGCAGAAGGGCAAGGACAATAACTGGTTTCTTTGCTGTCACTTAACTCCCATGGGAGGCATAAACATCCCCCCTCATCTGCCCTACCCCCAACTTCTAGAGCACATTACAGAGATGTGCTGCATCTGTGTAATATTCACCTATACTGAATTCATCAAAGATAAACATAGTGTAGGAAATAGCATTGAATAAAAGTCTATTAGATGGAGTTTTATCAATTATTTTGCCAGACTTAAAAGCTTGAAATTTTAAAATTTATTATCAGATGTTTACCAAGAACCTTTCTTCAAAAAACTGTTTTCTTCTAATGTTGACTTTATCTACTAAATCCCTGAGGTTAAAGATTCCCTGTCTCTCTCATTTCATTAAAGGGGACAACAGATGGAGAGATATTAAGGGCTTCACCTCAGAAGAGGATATAAAGGAGAATTTCTGACTCAGGGCTCCATGTTCTGCTGTGTTAAAATTAATAAAAGATGTATAGTAGCCAGAATCATGGGCCTCCCTCCATGAGCAATCTGAAGGCACCTGGAGGGACAGCAATTTGGGGGAAATAATGATAAAAATGAAACCAGAGCAAAGATTTTTTTTTCAGAAATCATGACATCCTCTGAGAGACATCTTGTATGTTCTACAGGGTTATCAAACACAAGCTACTTAAAATGAAGATCTCCACATCCATTTTCATTCATTGGATAGAGCAGCATCTGCTACCTGATCCCTGCTCCTTCCAGGACATGTTAATCCTTACATAATAGCCTCCAATAGTGTTTAACAGATGGTCTGAGCTGGACCACACACCTGCTGGAAAGAAGAAAAAAGCATCATTCCCAGGTCCATAATTTGCTATGCTGACAATATAAAGAATGGGAACTTATGTTAAAATATTGGGATTTCCTCATTTAAAATTTTGAGTCTTACAAAATGAGTTAATATATCTGAAGAAGATAGACAGATGGTTGGGTTTTCTCTCTGAGATACTTTGATTTAGCAGCTACCCTGCTTGCTACTTATATTACTCAATCCAAAGTAAAATACAGCCTTATTAAAACTTCAAGGAGAATCCAAATCTTTCTTGGTGCCCAGTTATCCCCAAAGCTGCTCCAATTTCAGCATTTCAACCTTGCCACCTACATCTTCTTCCAAATTTGTTCACTTCCAGGAAACATTATAAATATTTAAAATTTGAAGTCTCTTTGGAATAATGGTTTTTAGATACTGACAAAAAGCACATCTGACTTTATTTGAACTATATCATTGTCTTTACTGTGAGAACCTCAGCCTCTTTATAAAACCCAAAAGTCAGAATCACTGGAAATTTTGGACAGAGTGGAATGGGATCCTAATCCCCAGGTTAGTCTATATGAATTTAGTTGTAGTAAACTGAGATTATGGTAAAAATGTTCAGGCTCACGATCATCCCACATTTGAAGAAGCACTAATACATTTGTATAACTTCTAAATTTCTACACTAATTCTTCTAAACAACTTGGGATTAAGGAAGTCCACCTGGCATAATCAGGTAGGCATATCTGTTTTATATAAATAATCACATCACCACCATATTTTATGATCGTGAATGTTATTGAGGATCTGTGGTCCGAGAAAAACCTCTGCTCATGTAAATTATGGCTGAATTTACAATAGGGAAAATTGATGATGACACCTACCCTGTCTCTTAGAACTTCACCATTCACAAAACTCATTTTATACTCAAAAGACAAGTCCTCAAGTTGTTTGTCTTTGTATCATTTTGATCCAATGCCAACTCATACCCTGACGAACAAGACTAAGGGCACCCTACAAAAGGCAGGGCAGTGGCATTCCATTTCCCTCAACATCTTACATCACTCAGTCTGAAGAATCAGTTCATGGCCATTGGGTGAGGAGATGCTAAAATAGAGAAAGCAGAACAAGTCAGACATAGAGACTCTTAAGAGACCAGATTGTAATTAGGACCAAGTTGCCTGATTGCTTTCTTGCAAAATATTAGTAGGATCCATTGCTCCTGACTTCTTGGAGAAGATAAAGATGTCCTAAAATTATCTCGGTGGTCAAAATTTCTGAATACATTTCATGCAAATTGCAAAACAGTCTTCCATCACTCTGATTCACAATGTCTTCTCATCCTTTTAATAACAGTGGATGTTGTCAGGGTAAGAAGGAACATGTTTAGCAAATTTCCCCCTTAAATCAGATAGGTTTTTGATGGATGCTTTCACCCCTTTGTGAACTCTTAGTGTTGTGTGACTTCAGTATCAATCCATGAACATAAAATGGCCTTTTTGCACATTGCAGGGTATTCCTGCACATTTTCAGAATAGGTGTTTCCCTACCACATAATGCTCCACAAATAGTATCTCTAAAGCAAGAAAGCAAAACACTCTAAAATGAAGGAAACATGACTTGTTATGGCTTGAGTCCTAAACAAATTAGAAATCGGAGGAAACCAAAACTCTCTCAAGCATGGTATCACTTTGAAGAACAAGAAGGAAAACTGAAAACACTATTTCTCTGATCATCCTACGTCATTCAAGGTGAAGAATTAGCATATTGTCACTCTCAGCCATCAACTATGCAGCATTCCCTTCAGACTCCCCACACCTGGCAGGATCCAGAATTGATTCACCTTTCTAACAGAAGCTCCTTATTGAGTCAAATAGCTTATTGTACAAAACTATTCTTATACATTTCACTCAGTGAACTGATTATATTTTCTTTTAAGAGAAGGGCAGGGAGAGAGACAATCAATTGAGTTTTTCACAGGGCTTTCATTGCTCCCACACTTAGTTGTGTATGTGGGTGCTGGGGTTTGAACCCGTGCACTTGCGCATGCCGGACAAGCGCCGTAACCGCCGAGCCACCGCTCCAGCCGCTAATTGTATTTTCTTGATTGAAGGATTTACTACTGAACTGGAATAAGAGAGCTACTTTTAATAATCCATAGTCCCCTTGACTTCTGAAAGCACCTTGTTTTGTTAACTGGATTCCGATAAGAAAGGTCTTTGATACAGTTCCTATCTCAAAACGCAGTCTAATAGCTTCCGGTTATTATCCAGTGACCAAAAATTAGCAAACTTCAGATGCAGTTTCTTTTGACGCTGTTAAAGAATATTCTCAACCTTGACTGCACATTGTAATCACTTTGGGAAATTTCAAAAATCCCAATGCCATTACCACTTCAGACCTTTAAATAGGAATCCCGGGTTGGAACTCGGCCTCAGTATTTTCTGGCTCCTACTGTTGACTCCAATGCATAGCTAGGATTAAAAAATCAAAAACAAAAATACAATGCTTAAGCCAACTCAGTGTGTCTCAGAATTAACTGCAGGATATGCTAAAATGTAGTCTCCTGGGCCATAATGTTTCCAATTTGGGGGTCTTAGGTAGACTCCCAAATATGCATTTCTAACAAGTTTTCAAGAGAAGTTGAAGCTGGCACTTTCAGTACAGGGACCATACCTTGAGAACAAATCTCTTGCATGTATATGTTGATCTGACAGTTTTAGGCAAAAATAAATAAATAAATCATATGCTTACATTTTAGAGAATGAGCCATTTTAATAGCATTATATAATCTTTAATTTGATAAACTAATAGAAACACCAGTGATGGTGCCAAAGAACAAGTTTTAATTGTTTCACTTCTCTCTCAATTATATAAGAAATCCAGCTCATAAGCTATAACTGAGATGTTTAAACAAACCACTTAGGTGGTACTTAGGTAAAACCGTAACCCTTCTAAGATGGTACAGATTACAATCAATTTCATGAACTCATGAAGTATCTGGTTCATTTCATTGAGTTTGCTTGAAAATTTGAGCAGCTGGAACATCAGAGAAAGAATTACATAATCACAGCTTGATTAGAAAGAAGGCAGTAATTTAAAATACTTACCTAGTTAAGATTTTTTTCATTCATTAGGAAGCATCTTAATTCCAAAGATTTGATAACCTCCTGTGTTTCTGTCCTCCATATCAGATAAAGGTACATAATTCCCTCATGAGATTATCGTGTGTTTTGATATTTAATCAAACCCATTTCTTTCTGGGGTTTTGATTTTTGCTAACTGGTTATGTATATATCAGTGCTCTTAAAAATTTTAAAAACTTATAGTTGTATGATCATATCAGCTTTCTGCATAATAGAAGAAACAAAATTCATATGTTTTTATCAGTGCATTATACTTATAGGTTGGGTTCATTTTGACATAATCAGACATAATTGGAATTTAATTTGCTCCATTTTGACCACACATGCCTCCTTTTTTCTCTCCCTTTCTTCATCACTTTATATCCTTTCCTCTATCCTACGGGGGACTTCCTTTTATTTTTAATTGGTGCATTATAGATACACATAAAAATGGAATTCATTGTGTATTATTTCTACATGTTATGACAAATTCATTCATTTCCTCTTTCTCATAACTCTTCTTTCCTCCTCAATCTTTCTTCAAGTCCACTCTTCTTCCCTTTATCTTTATGATGAAAGATACTTTTCCCTAGTTTCTGCATATGAGAAAACATTCAACCTTTGACATCACTTGGCAAGATGTTCTCTAGTTCCATCCACATACCATTTCATTGTTTTTTATGGCTGAGTAAAACTCCATTGTGCATTTATACCACATTTACCTAATCTACTCATCTATTAATGGACACCTGGACTGTTTCCTTAGCTTAGCTATTGTGAGTTGCACTGCTATAATCCTTGATGTAGCTGCAAAAATCTTCCCCCATTCTGTAGGCTTCTCGTTACATCCTTAATCATTTCCTTGCTGTGCCAAATCTTTTAAATTTGGCACCCCATGTATTGATTTTTGGTATTTCTTGAACTTTCAAGGTTTTGCTGAGAAATGCAGTGCATGCACCAATAAGATGGAGTATTGACCCTATATTCTATAAGTTGCAGATATTCTGGTCTAACTTCTAGATCTTTGATCCTCTTTGATTTGACTTTGGTGCAGGGAAAGAAGGAGGGATTTAGTTTCATTGTTCTACATATGGATATCCAGTTGAAAATTTTTACCAATAGAATAATAAGTGATATCATACGTATGTATGTATACATATATATGTTTATAAACACAACCAAGTATTACAGAGCAATACAATTAGAGCAATACATAAAAACATGATGAATCTGAAAAATGCAATATTAAGTCAAAGGCCATACATGAAAGATTCCATTCTATGTGGCTCCATTTATATGAAGTCTTAGAATAAGTACAACATAAATTCAAAAGAATGATTGCACTTGAGGGAAGTATTGACTACAGGGAAGACACAGAAGGGCCATCTGTAACACTAGAAAAGTGTTCATCTTATTCTTGGGGTAAAGTGGATTTCTGTTTATATATTTGACATGTACACTTTCTATGGTGTAAATCAATAATTTTAACTTCAAAATTTTACTAATATGATGAATTACATTTTGCCCAGTGCTCTTCAAACACAAATTCAAATCTCCCTACATTCTCAAATTTAATAATTTTTAATGACAAACCTAACATAGAAAATAGCCCAAAAGTTTTGCTAATAAAGTTAAATGGAAAAGACTTCCACCTAGACCACGAGAACAAATGAGGGGGAAAGGGGGAAAGAAGAGAGGAGGGAAAGTAGAAGTATAGGGATTGGAATGGAGCAAATTATATTCCATGCATATATAATTATATCAAAATGCACGCAACTATCATTAATAATTATAAAACACTAATAAATCCATTAAACTTCCACCTAAAAAAGCATTTATTCCCTCTTCTTTTAAGGTCCACATAAAATAAGTATAATATAAAATGCTGCACATTAAGGACAAAGAGAATGGAATAGTCTTCACCAATAGTCATAACGTTTCAACAAGTTTTGAAAGCAAGAAAGCAAATTAATGATGTAACTGAGTTGACAAATGCATGAAAATACAGCATAAAGTCACCATGAAAGAGGGGAAATGAGAGGGATAGTTTTCCCAGGAGAGCTTTAGAAAGTCATGGCATACAGAGATACCAAATATGGAGGTTAAAGTGGACAAAAGAGGCAAGATGTGAAGTTGAAAAATAGGAGGTGGTTATCACGAAAAGTCTGTATGCAGAATGAAACATGAAGTTCCCAGATAAGTTGTAAAATGTTTCTCTGAAGAGTGACTCCAATAAATACTGTTTGCATACTAGTATATTGGTCCCCCAGGTAAGTGTTCTACTCACAACCAAAACTATCAGTCTCCCCATGATTTTCATTGTCTCAGTGAGGGAGTACATTCACAAACATTCTCACTCCACTGTTTCGTAAGCCTATCAAATCCTGTTTACTTAAACTCCATGATGATCGTCGGTGTGGGAAAGCTCACCAGCCTAAAACCCCCATGAAGGCATATAAAATTCCAGTTACAACTTAATAAGGTGTCTTGCAAAAGTTCATGTGTGAGATAATGCAAGAATGTTCAGACGTCTTATGATTATATTGAGTCCTACAGCCTAATCAGTGAATTAATTCAAGCACGTGGCTTAACTGGGTGGTAACTGTGGGAAGGTAGGTGTGACTAGAGGAAATAGGTCATGGAAGGTGTGGCTTTGGAGTTTACATTTTTAATTTTATTTTGCCTCTGATAAGTAGAGCATGCCCTCTCTCTCTCCTCCCTCCCCTTGGCTGCCATGTCCTGAACCATTTGAGCTACTTTCTTCTGCTATACACTTCCATCATGTTGTTCTGTCTCAGTTGCACCCAGAGCTATGGAGTTGGCTGACCATGGATTGAAACTCTAAAGTTGTGAACCAGAAATACTTCCTCTATGTTGTTCCTGTTGGATATTTTGGTCACAGTAATGTAAAAGTTGACTAAATCATTCCCAGTAAGTTTTTGTGCACCCCTCTTAATATGAAATGGAAAATCAAGGTCCACCAGACACTGAAGTATTATGCTCCCAATTTAAAAGATAGAGAAAAATTAGTGTGCGGGGGAGAACATTTGGTAAACCTTAGAAAACATCACACAAAATTTCACAAAAAATGTGAATTGAATTACACGGTAAATAAAAATAATTGTATTTATAACATGAGAAAAGTATGTTCTATTAAAAATAATAGAAAGTGGGGCTGGAGCAGCAGCTCAACTGTTATATCGCTTGCCCCACATGCGCAAATACATGGGTTCAAACCCCAGCACCCACGCACACAACTAATTGTCAGAGCAACAAAAGCTATGTGAAAAGCTCAATAAAAATTGATTCTCTTACTGTCCCTCAATCTGTAAAAACAATATTGGAAAGTAATTTTAGCAATGAAATATGATTTTTTAAGTTTTAGAAATGAAATTTAGATGCCATTTCAGAATATTTAGAAAACATCTCAGAAAGTTGGAAAAAGTAAACAATATGAAACAAAAAGATGTCTGGGAAATGAATGTAAGTGGACATTTCAGATGTAGAGAAAAGAGATAGAAGGGAGGGAAGTACTTTTGAAAATCATTTGAGAAATCTGGGGATGGTAGCACACACCTATAAACCCAGGTTTTGGGGAGGCTTAAAGCAGGAAGATCACAAGTTCTAAGCTCACCACAGCAATTTAGCAAGCGCTTGTCTCAAAATAAAAAACTAAAATAGAATAAAAAGGACTAAGGGGTGTGGCTACAGGGTACAACACTCCTGTGTTCAATCCTCAGTGCCACAAAATATAAAACATTAAAGCAAATGAAATTATAGGAAAAATAATACTAGAAGTAAAAGACATTTATTTCTTAATTGAAAAAGCTAAAGGCAATAAAAAGTAATAAAATAAAGCAAAAAGACCACAGCAATGCACATTATCATGAAGAGCCAGGATTAGATAGGTTTATGAAATGACTAGTGAGTGAGGCTCTCTAAATCTATTCCCTCACACAAATACTAAAAGACAAAAACAATCATTTTAGAACAGTTGAAATTAGACAAAAACCACCAAACAGATAAAAATATTTGTGGGAGGCAAATGAGTGAAACAGTAGGGCAGGAGATTGTGTAGCATTTAATTTGAGGCCCTTCCCACCCCTCTGTCCTTCACAGCTCCCCTAGCCATGAAACACCAGCAGCCTCACAGCACAAGAAAGGACCATCTACAAGCACCATCCTCAAAGCACAGTTGATACTTTGTCCAAACTAGTAGCACCCCAGAAAATTTCCATTTCCAGATTGTGGCTATTTGACACAGAGCTCGGTTTTGGAGGGGAAAAAAAAACTATCCTTAGGGATTAGTGAAAACAATAGCAACTGGCTAGCAGCCTTGCAGATGCCTAAGGCTGTGGTTTGAGTTAGGGGAAGCTAGATCCTGGTCAAAAAATTAAAAGGAAGTCTTGAAGAATTATAGAACCAAAGCAGACTTTGAAAAGCCCCAACACATTTCTGGGGATCTGAAAGGACTTTACCTACAATGCGCTGTCAATAGGAAAAAGCTGGGAAAGTATAAAATCTGTTTTCACCTCTGGCTGAACTTGAGACTTGAACAAGTAGGAAGTCCAACCTAAAGCTGTCTTGTAACCTTCCTGAAACTTCAGTGTGGAATTTCACACATCAATCCCCTTAGCAAAGGATAAAAAAAAAAAAAAAAAAAGCAAGACATTTAAGGAAATATTTTCACCAATCATTGGGTTCCTATTAAATTGCATAGAACAAATGATAATCTGGTAAGGAAAGAAGCAAATGAAGGAAATAGAGGAGCACAGGTTTATTCAGTAGAAAACTGCAGTGGAGTCTGGACCCCTTAATGCTTACAGCCTGGGTGGAGTATTGTACAGCATTTAGGGACAGGTTGGTCAGAGTGACCCAGAGGTAATTATAAGATGGAGGATATGCTTCAAAATGGTATTGCCTGGGCTGGAGTGGTAGCTCAGCCATGTCAAGCTTGCCTGGCATGCATAAGGACCCGTGTTCAAAACCCCAGCACCACATATGGAACCAAGAGTCAGAGCAATGAAAAACTAAATAAAATTGATTCTCTTTCACTCTCCCTCTCTCTAACTTAAAAAAAAAAAAAAAGGTATTGCCTAAGTCAGGTTCTACATAACAATCTTAAGCATAAAAAATTAAAAGAAGAATTTGAAAAATAAAGCTAGCAGAAGATTCAATATTTTAATACATTTATACTGTAGATAACACAGAATCTATAGGACTAATCCTCAAAACAGCAATAAGAGAATAACAAAACAGAAGAACAATAATATAAAGCCAATGGCAGTGGTGGGTGAGTTGTGTGATTCCATTTATACCAATATGTTGCTTAAAGTTTTCACTTTTCAGCAAATGATGTCACATGCAAAGAAATTAAATGTTAAATATAAAGAAAAAAATAGTACACAACTGAAAAATTCCCTAAGGGAATTTTAGGTATTAGATTTAGCAGACAAGGGCTTTAATTCAGCTATTTTAAAAGAACTAAGGAAAAATGTATAAACAATTGTAGGGAAATATGACAATGTTAATAGACAAAAAATTTCATAAGGAGACAAATCATTTCAAAGAGAATCAAATAGAAATTCTGGAGTAAAAAATAAAAACAAAACAAAAACTTAAATGAAAGATGTAGTCAAAGGCTCAAGAACTGATTTGGTGTACCAGGAAAAAAATCAGCAAATTTGAAAGTAAAGCAATAGAAATTATCTAATTTGGGGAATAGCAAAGAAAAGAATAGATTTTTAAAAAGAATAGAAATTAATACTTCCATGGGACATCATAAGGCATATTAGTATTTATGTAATAGATTCCCCAAAGACTAAGCAGAGAATGAAAAAGCAGTAAAAATAAAAAAAATATAACAGCTGTCTCTTCACACTCTTGTTTCCTTTGCTCTGAAAAAAAAAATCAGAAAGGAAGTAAAGTAAATGAACAATACTATAATCCAAGACCTAACAGATATCCCCTGGAATACCCATGCTTAGAGTCCTAAACCTCCTCATTAGAGAATTACTTACCCTGAGGCTGCCATGCCAGCGGGAGCCAGTCCTTGTGGAGAAGCCACTGATAGGCAAAGTGATCAACTATCCTAGATACATCTCAGAGAGGCACCAGACATGTGAATAAAGTTGCCCCTGGAATATTAATTTCCAGTTGTCAAATCATTCCTAGATAATGTAGAACAGAAATAAACTTCCCTTTCTAAACCCAGTCTGAATTTCCAACTCAGAAAATCATGAGCAATATATAATTGTTTAAAGTCACAAAGTATTGGGGCATCTTGTTTATAACACTGATTATCAGAACAATAAACCCTTGAATCACAACATGGACGCAATGATAGAGCAGCCACTGTGTATCATGCCACTTAGAAGAGAGGATTTTCTGACCCATAATTGCAAACCTATTCCTCGCCTATCCTTAAAGTTACAATTGAATTAAGAAATTAAGTCATGGTATTTTAAGTTTAAGCAATTTAAGAATGGCATATTTGTCTTTTAATTGGTTCTTTTACTGGTGTTCATGATAAGCACATACAATGGCAAAATTCTAAAAGCATGGGGTTTAACTTAGATTGTAATTGAGTCTCCAGTTTTTCCCCTTCCGTTCTCTTCCTCCCATAGAATATAAATTGACATAATTATAACAGCTTAGAGTATACCTTGTTTTAACTCCATTCCCAGTATGTCCCTTTCCCTTCCTTTCTCCTACTTCCTGTTCTTTTTAGATATACTTGCCAATAGGATAAACATTGGCTTTTGGTAAAAGTATGCAGTAAAACATATTCTAATTCAGTCCCCAGTATCCCTCCTGCAGTTTTCTTTTTACCGATCTTTCTGTTATTTACTAATAGTTTTTAGTGACTTGTTAATATCCATGTTGATGAGATTCACTATGTTCATATAAAACCATACGAAAATTAAATCTGATTCATTCCACAAATTTTCCCTATCTTTTTTCCTTCCTTCCTTTCTTTTCCCTTTATTCCTCTGAACTCTCATTTGATTTAACTTCTTGAGTGCCAATTCTATTTATGAATAAAACTTTCCTCCTTATAGAATTTTCTCAATCTAATACTTAAAAAAGTGAATAAAAAACCAAAACTAAGCAATCACTTCATGGAAACTTTCAAATTAATTTAAAATACACAAGTAGTACCATAAAGAACTGTAATTCCAGTGACTCCGGAGGCTAAGGCAGGAGAATCACAAGTTCAAAGTCAGCCTCGGTAACTTAGCAAAGCCTTAAACAATTTGGAAAAACCCTGTCTCAAAATGAAAAATAAAATTGCTAGGGATGTGGCTAAGTGCTAAAGCGACCCTGGGTTCAATCACTGGTACCAAAAAATAAAAACTCCAGACTCACCCATGTTGGGGCAAATAATGACAAGGTCTCATTCTTTGAAGCCAGAAGCCAGATATGGAAAGAAATGTATTACATGTATATGGAATCAAAAACAAAAAACAAAACCTCAAAAATAGAGAGATGACCAACAAAAACAATGGTTATCAGGGGCTAGAGAGAAGGTAGAAAAGGTAGCGAAAACGGGAAGGTGTAGTAGGAAACAAAATGTAGATTCACTGGATGAATAATTTTAGAGATCTAATGGACAGCATGAGGATGATGGGTGAGATAGTTCTATTGTTTATGGAATTCATGCTGAATTAGTATATATTAGCTGCCTGTGCCACAAAAGTACGGGCAGAGAAACAATGAGAAAGGAGTAGCTGTGAGGCAGTAGATTCACTAATTTGCTTCACTACAGTAACAATCTACCTGCATCCCAGGCATCATGTTGCATACCTTAAATGTATACCATAATTAATAAAAGATACCGTTGGATTCACTTTCTATTTTGTTGTAGCACCAAATCAAAAGTCACTCTACAAAGAATACACTTCATGTGTTGGAGCTAACAGTAGATTTTCAATATTTCATCCTTCTGTAAGTTAGAATCCACTGTGATTCGTCAATTTATTGTCAAATGTGGTGAATAGGCTGATTTTCTAAAAATGTAAACAGAGTGATCTCTTTTGTATCTTATCTGGAAAATGTTTAATGTGTAATCTAAATAAGCAAATTAATAAAATAAATTCTGAATCAGTATCTAGAAAAGTAAAATAAAACATGACTATTATTAACTTCTGGAAGAAAAGTGTTAATAGTTTAGGAAGGATCTTCATTATCACCATGTAGTTTCTTGGTAACATTCACATTTTTAAATATTGACCCAAGTAATGTTAGTGTTTAGACCAGAGCTTTTGATGAGTTGTGGGAAGTAATGGAAAGGAACTGATGGGGAATTTCAACCCAAGCTGACAGAATCATTTGGAAAGATGATGCTAATTATTACTCATGGGCAAAGACAAATCCGTGAGATTAACTTGGCAGAGGTTGAGGTTATCTCATAGTTTAAGCATCTGCTGTATACCTTCTTTCTTCAAACTGTGCCAAAGCTGTCTCTAATCGCATTTGACTGGATTAATCACAAATAATTTTGTAAGCTCCATGTGGGCAGGGACTTCATTTTGTTCACTAAAGTGTTCCCAATGCCTTTCAAATTTGCTGACTTCAGTGAGTACTTAAACAATTAATATAAAGCGATAGGTTTGAGTCAGTATTTCATAAAAATAAAAAGAACAAACATCTGTGAATCATCACTCTTGATTATTGCTTAATGTTTTAAAGCATGCAGTGACTGATATGATTCTTATGGATTGAAGACTCAGGTTTAAGAAAAATCAATAAATGAAGAGATGAGGTAGTGATGTTCAAATATCTCTTTAGGAATGAAAGACATTCCCTCTTTTACTGTCAGTGCTTCTGGAATGACTTCTACCAGCAAATCTCCTGAGGATTCCTTCATCTGAAGAAACTGCCTAGTACAAGATCCTGCCTCCTTCCTGCCTACATCCAATGATTGATCAAAGGAAGGTCATAAAGATCCACCCCCTCATTCCATCTGAGCCAGCTCTAAAGGCCTTCCTACCCCAGTGCTTCACTAATTCATTGGAATTGCATTCTCCCCCTACCAATTCCTGATGTTCCCCTCTCACTTCCAAATGTTCATCATGACTGTTATGACCAAACCATACTTTGGATGTAAGGTATCCCCCTAAAAGTTCATGTGTTAATGCAGGAATTGAGATGATTAGCATTAGAGCTTTAACATAATCAGATGATTAATCTATTTGATTACTATTAATCCATTGAGTGGATTAATAATTGGAGTGGATTATTGGGCAGTAACTATACCCAGGTGGAGTGTGGTTGGAGGAGGTGGGTTACTGGAAATGTGCCCTTTGGGATTATATCTTGTCTATCTAGCTCCTCTCACTCTGCCCCCCTGGTTACCCTGAAGAAAGCAGCTTTCCTCTACCATACCCTTTTGCCATGATCTTCTGCTTTGCTTTGGGCCCAAAGTAATGGAGTTGTACTGAATCTTTGAAACCATGAGCCCAAAATAAACCTATCCTGCTCTAAGTTGTCCTTTTCAGGCCTTTAGGTCAGAGTGATGAAAAGCTGACTACAGCAATGAGAGCACTTCCAATTAATGGGATACTGCGTGCTCATCTCTGGCTCAGAGAACTAGAAGCCAAGTCATCTATCAGTTTCTCTCACTTTGTCAAGCTGCCTCACACATGAGCCCACACAAGAAGGTACTTTTTGCTATTTTTTTATTCCACCAGAAAAAGTTGCCCTAGAATAATAAGGGCTTGCTTCCTGTTCTATTATTTTGTATGGCTTAATTAAATGAATGTTTCTTTGCTTCTTTCAAGCCTAGATAAAAGTTTAACCTATTCTCATAAAAATATCAAGAATTTATTATATATTTGCTATCTTTCTATTTTTATTGTCTTTAGAGAGTCTAACCATGATTATACATATGAACAAATCAGTTTCCAACTTCTCTGGCAGATTTCTGAGCAGACTTGCTTGGAAAACACCTGGTAAAACATACTTCAGCTTCAGACAATTCAAAAGCAGCTGAAAGTCACTTAAGTGGAAACCCAACTATGATGCTGCTTTTCAAATCAAAAGCAAGAACTCAGCTCCACAGGATGTGGCAGAATGCCAGGTGTTTAATATTTGAGGGACAAGCACACTGTTGAGAGCTTCTTTACATAATTGACAAACCAAAACCCAACACACTGAGGTTAACAATTCACTTCTTTGGGGCCATGGAACTGGTATTGTGATATTCCTCTACTGCACATAAATCACTTTTGTAGAACCATAAGGGGCTGTTTTGAGTCTCTAGAAAACTAGCAACAGGTATGGGTAGCTGAGCATTGGGAGAACAAGGAACAGGGTGGGTTCAGAATCAATTTGGAATCACCGTCGTTTTTCTTCTTTCTTGCTCCTGAAACTGCCAAATTGGTTGTGACCCAAGGGCCATGCATTTAAACTCTATGCAGATGATAGCACAGATGCATGGTCGCTCCATGGGCCTTTGAGGGATTGAATTGGGACATCAGGCATCAGCACATCTCCAGATGTCAGAGAAAGCTTTGCAGAGTTTTCAGATTATTTTGCTAACCATCTGGGCTGCAAGACAAATATTTCAGAGGATGTTACACAAGCTGATCAGGATGGTCACAAATCAATGGTGGTCAGAGGTTGATATGCCTTGCTCTTGTGTGTGTGGCACATGACACTCCATTGATCTGGTATTAGAGGAAGGATAACATAGAAAAATAACCCAAAGTTAAGTAGTATGGACTACCTGGAATTTCTATAAGGGAAGACTGAATTATTACAAGGTGTTATAATTTTTTCTCCTTTGATGAGAAAAAATGAATCATAAATTCATATTTCTAAATGCCTATTGTAAGAATGAAGATTCAGGCCCAAAAGCAGCTAAGCAAAGCTTTTATTGAGATCGAGAGCTCTTGCAGCAAATTCACTGGGTCAGCAGAGTGAGGACAGGTAAGGGAAGTGGAACCACCCCTCTCCTCTTCTCGGGGCTCCAACTGGGCCATGACTTTATTTGGGGTGGGCAGAGGAGGTCCTTCAGAGATTGGCTGGTAACTCCGGGCATTTATGAGAGGTCAGTGGGGCTTGTTTGCCACAATCTGATTAGTTGTTCCTTTCACATGCACATAAGCTGCCTGATGCCTGGAATCAACTTAACACCTATCATGTCCATTCCCCTGTATAATTTATATGCTAGCATACATTTAACTTAAAAATGCATGTTATTTATATCACTAAATGTCTCATTTAATCCTCAAAACCAATGTATGAAAAGGGGAGGAAAAGGAAGTCCTGAGACAGTCAATAATCTTCTTAGGTATTCATAAAAACATGAAATAAAATTATCAGCATTTGAACAGAAGTTGTGGTGACTTCAAAATGACATTTCCACCATTGCACCCAACATTATATGGGTTGTGATCCAAGTCCTAAGCATTCAAATTTGTTTCTTCCAGATTTTTTCCCATTTTAACTCATAAAACTTCTTGGCAGGGCTGTCTGTTCATAAAATGAGCCATGCTATTTTCAAGATTCTATTTGTCCAAAGCACAGTGGGTAATAATAAAATGAGACATTGATCCTGCTTTTGATTTATTGTCTAGTGTGGGATATTGTGTGTGTGCACACACACAAATACCGTATGAAGGGAAAGTTTCATGTTCATGTTAATATTTTAGCCAGACATTGAAGTTTTAATGGAAGAAGCGGAACAGTATGGACAGTCATAGTGCATGTATGGGAAATAGCTCAACATTACCAGGAGAGGTGCTGCATTAAATAGAATTATAAGTAAAACAACAAAAGACATCGTGACCACAGCAAACTGTTGCAAAAAGCTAAACAGAGACAGGAGAAAGAGAACCTGGAAATTGAAGATAATCTCAATTGCTTACCACCTTCTGTATCAACAACCTTTGCCTTGGAACTCTGCTGGGCCATCTCAAGGAAGGGAGGGCCTCATCCTGCTCCCGTCCCTTGACCTTGGACTCAGCCAAATACTCACTTTCCTCCTACTCCTCTGTCTCCATAACCTACACAACCACTAACACATTCTTCATTTCTAGAAGTGTATCATTCAAGTAACTTATATAAATTTATAATGCAGGACATAACCTTTGATTTGGCTTTTTTTCCCACACAGCATAATTCCATGGAAATTCATCCAGGTAGTTGCATTTATCAATGCTTTATACTTTTTTTTTCTCTTATAGATATCACATGGTAAAGATGTACCATAGTTTAACCAGTCATACATCTGGCTTCTTGAAAGCTTGAAATAAATATTGATAAAACTTCTCATCCGAGTACAGATTTTCACGTAAATATAAGGATTTATCTTGTTGGGATAAAGGCCTAGGTATGCAGTTGTAAGGCCATAAGGTAGCTACATGTTTGATGTTTTAAAGAACTGCCAAAGAGGGGTGGTACTATTTTACATCCCTGCTAACAATCTGTGAGTGATTCAGCACTTTATATTCTCCCTGCTTTTAATTTAGCCCATCTAAAAGGTGTTTAATTAAATCTCACTGTGGCTTTAACTTTCCTTTCTTTGGTGCCTAAGAATGGTAAACACCTTTTCATATGATTATCTGCTATCTGGTTATTTCTTTGATGAAATATCATCTGATACATTTTGCCTATGTTTGACTAAATTATAAATATCTCTTTTGAGAGATTAAGAGCTATATTTTAATATATTTTAGTGTCTGTGTTCAGAAATACAGAAATATAATTGATTTTGTATTTTATCTTATCTATTAATTTTGTGAACTTACTTATGAATTCTAGAAATCTTTTGAAGGTTTCTTAGGATTCTCCATTATAGATAATAGTCCATCTGCAAAAGGGAGCCTGTTCCTTTCCAATCTGGATGTCTTTTATTACCTCTTCTTGCTTTAATCCACTGGGTAGAACTTCTAGAACTATGTTTATTTAGAGTGGATGAAATTGGAAAATGTTACCTTGATCCTAATGTTGGGGGTAAAATGTATGCTGTAAGTTTTTCATAGAAATTCTTTGACAAACTGAGCAATTTCCCATCTCTACTTATCTTTCAGAGTTATTTTTAATCATGAATGAATATTAGTCTGTTAATATGGTGAGTGTATTGCTTTCTAAATTTTGAAAAGTTTCTACATTCCTGAAATAAATCCCACTTAGTCATGGAGTATGATTATTTTCATTTCTTGCTGAATTCTACTTGATAACATTTAAGAACTTTTGTACCTATATTCATGAGAACTATTGATCTCCATTTTCTGATTTAAATCTTTCTCTGATTTTTAATTAGGATAAGATGAGTTTCATAAAGAGACTTATAAAGTGTTCTTAATACTTTTACAGCAAAAAGACTATGCAGAATAGATACTAATTTTGGTAAAATTCTACATTGAAAGTATTTAGACCTGAAACTTTCTTTTGGAAATTTTAAATTAAAATTGAAATTTCCATAATAGTTATAGGGCTCTTCAAATTATGAACTTTGTATTTGGGGATTTATAGTTATTTCTATATCTTCAAGAATTGACTCATTTCATCTAATTGTCAACATGTATGTGTATGGTTATGTTCAGTCTTCTTCTTTTTTTTTTTTAAAGAGTGACAGTGAGAAACAACTTTATTTAGTTTTTCACATGGCCTTCATTGCTCCAACACTTAGTTGTGTACATGGTGCTTGGGTTTGAACCCAGGTCCTCATGCTTGCCAGGCAAGCCCCGAAACTGCTGAGCCATAGCTCCAGCCCCTGTTGTCCACTTTCTTGACATTGAGACCAAAATACCTTGCAAGAGCAACTTAGAGCAGGAACAGTTTATTTTGGCACATGGTTTCAGAGGTTTAGTCCATGGTTAGTAGACTCCATTGCTCTGGACCGAGGTGAGGCATAACATTGTAGTCAAAGGGTATGGAGAAAGAAAGCAGTTCAGAAGATCAAATCACAGCAGGTAGGAAGCAGCAGAAAGCTTGAGTGCAAGGAGCCATGAATAATATCACCAAGGAAAGGCTCCTAGTGACCTCTTCCTCCAGCCATGTCTTACCTGCCTATAGTTACTGCTCATTAATCCATGCAAATTGTTAATCTATCCTATGGATTAATGCACTGTGTACAGCATTCATAATCTAATTGTTTGACCTCTGAACAGTCCTACATTTTCTCACACATGATCTTTTGGGGTACACCTCATATCCAAACTATAATATTCTACCCCTGGCCCTCAAAAGCCCATGCCCATCTCACAATGTGAAATACATTTATTTCCAAATGTTCCCCTAGTCTTAACAGTCCTAGTATTACCCAAAAGTCCAAGTTCAAAATCTGAGATTCAAGGTAAACTCTTGGCTGTGAGCCATAAAAAGCAAAAGCAAGCTATATGTATCCAATATATAATGGCACAGGGTAAGCATTTTCATTCTAAAAGGGTGAAGTAGGGGTGCAGAAGGAAGTGATGGGACAAAAACAAAACTGAAATCCAACTGGGTAAACATGTCATAGAGCTCCATGCCCAGCATCTGGAGCACATGACATTGCAATGTTCTCTCCAAAGGGCTTGTGTGGCTCTGCCCCATGTCTATACTGGTTGCAACCCATATGACCTCTCTCTTGACTTGTTTCTGCTTGATTCCTGCATTTCCCCTGCAGACGTTCCACATTACTGGCAACTCTGAGTCTCTGGGTCTCCATTGCTGCTTCAGCTACATTCTCACATCTTCACACATTGCCTGCTCAGGGGATGCCTGCAGGGATTCTGAACTTGGTACACTTTGCCTTGCTTCCCAAGTCTTTCTTTGAAATTGTAGTAGAAGCCATCATGAATCCCTAACTCCAGCATACAACATTTGTTCCTTTAGAACCAGCACACGAACAACACAACTACAGTGGCCTCTGAATGCCTGTGTGGCTGACTATGATGAAACAACTTCCTACACCCCCATGTGCAAGATGTACGCCCCAATAGACTTTTCTCAAAAGACTTTTTACTTTTACACTCTAGATCCTGTGGTGGTTGTGGTCTTACCAATTCCTGAGATAATCTCAAGACGTATTTCCAGTTGTCTCTGTGTAACATACTTAGCATCATTTTAGTGGCTGTAATCTGTTGAACAACCACCATTTTCCTTGGTCCCAACTTTACACACAGTGTTCTGGCCAATTTGCAAGTTTTTTCAAATCTTTCCACTTTGATATCTGCTCCTGATTATCACAGTAAATTTGGCTAAAAGCTTTCAACAATATCCATGCTACTGCCTGACTATTGTACTGCCTTGAAATTTCCTCCACTAGATTAACTAGTCCATCTCTTCTAAATTCAGCTTCATGCAAAATCTCAAGACATGGGCAAAATGCAGACAAGTGCTTTTTCAAGATGTAACACAAATGTTCTCTAATCTGATTACCCATAGAGTCTTCATTTTCACCTGAAATCTCAGGAGTACAGTCTACTGTCCATATTGCTACCTGCAATCTGGTCCTTTGGGATCCCAGGAGAATCAATTACTAAGCTCTGCTTATAATGTTCTAAGGATTCTCTAGCCTTCATCTCCAAACTTTTCCAAACACCTCTTATGAACCAGTTCCAGATGCTTGTGAACCACACAGTCAGGTTAGTCACAGCAACAGCCCCACTTCTCGGTACTAATTTTTGTATTAGTCAGATTTTCAACACTGACCAAAAAAACCTGACAAAGAACAATTTAGAGGAGGAAAAGTTTATTTTGACTCAGGGTTTCAGAGGTTCAGTTCATGGTTGGCAGACTCCATTGCCCTGAGCCCAAGACAAGGGAGGTCATGGCAAAAGAAAGCAGCATAAGACATGACAGCCAGGAAACAGCAACGAACTTGAATTCAAGGAGCCAGGGAAATTACAAATCCCCAAGGGCATTACTCACATGACATACTTCCTCCAGCCAAGCCCTGTCCAGCTACAATTGCTCCCCATTAATCCACTCAATTTATTGCATCAAGTGGATTAATCCACTGATTGGGTTACAGTCATAATTTAATTATTTCACCTAAGTTTATTCCTCATTGTCTCACACAAGAACTTTTGAGGGACATTTCGTATCCAAACCATAACAAAAGCTGCTCACTAATTATGCCTTTGATTTTTGAAATGAGTGCAATGGTACCCTTTTCCAGACCTATTTTAATTCATATATTTCTTTGTCATGTTAGAAATGTGTCTATTTCATCACTCTTTTCAAAAACTGTCTCTCATTGGTTTGCTCATTGTGTCCTTTCCCATTCATTGTTTACAGTTTATAATTCATTGATTTCTGTTCTTAATTTCATTCTTTCTGCTTGTTTTAGGTTTATTTAGTTCTATTTTTAGGTCACTGAGGTAGGAGCTCTAGGGAAATGATTTGAAAAATCTAACCCCTTTCTAAAGTGTGCATTCAGTACTATAAATTTCCTTCCAGAACTGCTTTAGCTATGAATCATACATTTAAATAGTTCAAAATTTACTTTTTATTACATTGAATGTATTTTTTTTTAATTTCCCTTGGAACCTCTTTTTTTTTTACTCTGGTTATTTTAAAAGATATGTACTTTTGTTTTCAAGTTACCCTAATTTATTAATCTGTAACTTGATTTGCTGTGACTGGAGATTACTCTGATTTCAATTCTTTTAAGACTGTAGAGGCATGGCTTTTTGCCACTAGATGTGGGTTTATATTCTATGATCTCTTGGAAATAATGTATATTTTGAAATAAAATGTTATATCAATTATATACTGAGTAGTTGATATTGTTCAGTTCTTTATCCTCTTATTTCTATCAATTCTTGAGGGATGGTTGTTGAAGCCTTCAACAATAATTGAAGGTTTGACTATTTCTCCTTTCCATTCAATCATTTGTACTTCACAAATTTTACAATTCTCTTCTTTAGTGTATGCACATTTAGGATTGCTATGCAATCCTGGTACATTGACCCTTTTATCAAATTCAGTGTACCTCTCTGTCTCTGACACTATTTGCCCTAAAGTCTGCTTCACCTGATATTGATATAGTTGTTACTTCTATCCTTTGATTAATAATTGTATGTTTTACCTTTTTGTTGTTTTATCATCAATCTGTTCATACAGTTTTATTTGAAATGAGTTTCTTATAGACTGTAGTTGGTCTTTTATCTGATACCTTAGTCTTTGCCCTTTATATATAGCTGTTGTAATTATTGTATTTATTAATATTCTAGAGCCAAAATTTTTCAATTTGTTTGTTTTGTGTTTTGTGTTTTGTTTTTCATTTCTGATTTTTCCTATGAGCTGCTAGATCATCTACTAGAATTCTAATTTAATTTATCTATTGTGTTTTTTAGTATATTTCTCTTTAGATGTAGTTATTTTTGGTTTCATCATCTACTGATATATTCAATTTTGCAGTTTGTCAGCATAGACCACTTACCTCCCTTCACGATGGTAATCCTTTCCCATTAAGAATATATTTGAAAATATGTATCAAATAATAAGTGTTCAACTATCAGCCATAATTTTGAAAACCTAAGTAAATAAAGAAAGCCTACTACGCTTACTCATTGCTTTGCTTGCCATGTTCTTTTTTCACTCTTAAAGTTCCAAGATTGCTACTTTTACCTTCTTTTCTTTCAGATAGGTCTGAAAATGACAAATCATCTTAGTTTTCCTTCATCTGAGAATATCTTCAATTTTAAGCTGTCTTCGGGGCTGCATGTTTACTATTGAGATATAAACTGTCAGCACGAGTATCTTTCCGTTATCAGAAAATGTCATCTCTAGTTGCTTTTAATGTTGTTTTCCTTCATCTTCAGTCTCCAGACATTTAAGTAAGCTATATCTTGGCATGAATTTATTTAGATTTTTATCCTGTTTGGAATGTTCTATACTTAAAACTGTAGATTTATCTATTGCCCAATTTGGAAGGTTTTCAACCATCATTTGTTCAAATACCTTTACATCCCTGTCCTCTTCTTTCTCTCTTTTTGGGAATTGCGTGACACAAATCTTGAATCTTACTAAAGTCCCATAGGTCTATAAGCTCTTTCTTTTTCTTTTGTTTTTTTTTTTCTTTTCATTTTTTTTCTTCTGTTCTGATTGAGTGATGTCCATTGCTCTTTCTTCTGCTTTACTGACTTTTTCATCCCTCCTTCATGCTGTTGAATCCACTCATTGTTTTTGTTTGGACTGTTCTTTTTATTTCTAAATTGTCCATTTGCTCTTCTTGTATTTCTTTGCAGTAATTTTCTGTTTATTTCCTTACACTTTCTATTTTTCCATTTGTTTCAATTTGCTTCTGTAGACATTTTTGATGTCTGCTTTTATTTTATTTTTTAAAGAAAGACAGTGAGAGAAAGAATTAACCTTTATTTAGTTTTTCATGTGACTGCTCTTGCTCTGACACTGCGTTGTGTATGTGGTACTGGGGTTTGAACCCTCATACTCACACATGCCAGGCAAGCACCATAACCCCCAAGCCACTGCTCCAGCCTCTTATTTCTTTTTAAGAGAGTTAATTTTATTTGCTCATCTGATTTTCATTTTACAGACAGTAGTATATGAGGTGCTGGGTTCAAACATGGGTCCTTGTTCATACCAGATAAGCACTTTTCTGTTGAACTACCTCTCCAATCCCTTGATGTTGTCTTTATATTTTTGTTAGATAATTCTAATATTTGTCACCCTATTGTTGGTAGCCATAGATTTTGTTTTATTCCCCCTTCAGTTTGATATCCTTCTAGGTTTTTATATAGTCAATGATTTTTAATTGAAAGCTAAAAATAGCTTTAATATTTTATGTGAAGCTTGATCTTATTCAAGCCTTCTGTTTTGGCCTCCACTGCCTTAATTTCAACAGAAAAGTAGTACCACTTCATTACCATTGGATGGAAGGAGAAATTCAGTTCCCTAGCAGTCTACATTGATAAATGAGGGGTAATGATGCTCATTATTACTGCTGGTGAGGAAGGCACATCCCTGCCTCATTCTTAATGTTAGGAAGAAAGCATTCAGTCTTTATCATGATGTATAGAAGGAAAAAGTAATATATCAAAGGTGGCACTTCCAGCTCACCAAAAGGTCTCCACTGAAATCACTGAATGGCCTCATAAGCACCAAAACATGGTACATGTTATGGATTCAATGTGAGGTGCCCCCCACAAAAGTTTGTGTGACAATTCAGGAAGGTTGAGGTGAATCCTTTAATGGGGATCAACTGGCAACTGAAGGCAGGTAGGGCGTGTCTAGAGAAGGTGGGTCGTGGGATTGTGCCTTGGGGTGTATGCTTTGTATTTGGAGTGGAATGCCTCTCTGCTCCCTGATCATCATGTGAGCTGCTTCCTGCAGGCACTCTTCCACCATCATGTTCAGACTTACCTCGAGCCCCAAGGAATGGAGCAGGCCTTCTATAGAACTAAGTCCTCTGAAACTGTGAGCCCCAAAATAAACATTTTCCTCTAAAATTGTTCTTGTCAGGTCCTTTAGTCACAGCAATGAAAAAGTTGGCTAAAAGAGTAAGACCCAAATCTGCATTTGGCCTCCACTGCACCTAGTGGGGAGGGAAACAACTGCTGCCAGATGATTGTGTAAATTTAAGCTCCTCACATGGTCTCTGTTTACACCAAGGTGCCTCATCAAGGTGGGGATGGAAGTCCCAGCTTTTCTTTTGAATTTCTCTGTCATCATCCTGGTTCAGGAATACCATGTTTCAACCTCATGAGGTTGGCAGTTGAGGAATCCAATTAGCCCGTGTTAGACAAAAGTAGAACTACTTTCTTTCTAGCGTGTTTGGTAGGAATATAATGGTAATTGTCTAAAGTCTTCTGTCTTGGTGGGTGATTCCTCTTCCTGTTTAAAATTGAGCCCTTTTCTGAGGGTTTCATCTGTTGGAACTTGTTATCTATTGCCAGATTCTTCAACACTAAGTCTTAGATGTACAAGGCAAAAATGAATCCCAGGGGTTTCACCATCATATCCTTCTTTGTATTCTGACATGCCAAGTCACCCTGCCTTCTCTCAACCTTTCAGAGTACTATTTGTGTGTGTGTGTGTCTGTGTATGTCTGTCAGTGTGTGTATTACGTTGAGTTTTTAAGTGAAATTAGCACATGAAATAGGGAAAATCATGCCTACTCCATCTACCTGAAAGCAATGCAAAATAATGCTCTGTAAAAATCATTCTCTGTCAAGGAGAAATTAAATTAATAATCATGGAAACACTTAAATATACCTAAAATAATTGAGTATATTTGCTAGCATATTTGGCCAAGGAAATAAACTTTACAGAAGATGCCTTACCAGAACATGTAAATTCCATCTACTTCTTGTTCCAATAGTCAAATCAGAATTGCTATGATGAATTCGACAGTGAAACCATTTATTTTTTAATGTTTTTTTCTTTGCATAATACTTGACATATTTATAGAAAAGGCATTAAAATATTACAGTGATAGAAAAGCTAATTGAATCCCTCTGTTAAAAAAAATTGAACTTTTTCCCCTGCAAATAGCGTTTGCTCATTATTAAATGACTCTGATGTCAAAAAGGCAAGGCTGGGGCTGGAGCGGTGGTTCAGTGGTTATGATGCTTGCTTGGCATGTGCAAGGACACATATACAAACCCCAGCACCGTGTACACAACAAAGTGTTGGAACAATGAAAGCCACATGAAAAACTGAATAAAATTGATTCTCTTTCTGACTCTCACTGTCCTTCTCTATGGAAAAATATTAAAAGGAAAAGGTAAAATTGTAAAGTATTCAAGCTACCACTATTGGTAATAAGATCAGAAATTGGGTAGGCAGAATAGAACATCAGAAAGAAATTTATGGTCATTCCTGTGAAGTAGATCTTTTTTTTTTTAAGAGGCATGGGAGCAGTCAAGAAGGAGCTGGATGGATGCTTTTCACTATTTCAAAAAATAAAATCTTTGTTACATACAGCAAGAAAGCAGCAGAACCTGAAAATGTTGCGCTACTTCTTCCTACCAGGTTTCCAAGTAATATTTTTTTCACTTTTTTTTTCTGTTTTAGTATCACTCACACAGTCTGCAGATGCTGGTCATTGCATTTTTAATCCCATTTGTGTTTCCAATGAGTCTTTTGCAGAGGCTCTTCATGATTCCAAAAAAGTCGCATTGCAGAGCATTCATCTGTTCCATCTGGTAGCGGACCTGACTTCTCATAAGTTCCTTACACTTAATATAAAGCAAGAAAATGATCTGTTTCTCAGATCTAACTCATTTGGTGAAGTTGCTCCTCGTGGAAATATTTTAAAACATCTCCTCAACAGGCAAGACTATATACTAAGTTATATAGTCGTCTTCTATCAACCTTCCCCTGTTTGTTGCAACTTTCCAGTATTTCAAGTGTTTTAAATTATATTTGTAAGTTATTCCTTTATTTTCTCACATTTGCCCATAAGCCAGTCATTAAACTCCAATATTCTGTAGAAATTTTAAAAATCACAAAGAGAATACAGAAATTAAAGTAGGAATAGGAGACAATAATAAATTCAATTCAGATACACAGAAAAAAACCAATGTAATGTTAGAGAACTAAGCTCTTCTTCAAAACCTACCCCTTTAGCCAGTCATCTAGGTTTTCTGAGTTTCCTTTCCATAATAGCTGGTTGTATGACTTTGCTTGGTAATCTACTCCAAGCAGGTGATGTCTTGATATCAATGAAGAATTTCATTTTAAAGAAGAGTCCTTCAAACTAAGTTTTATAGGAACTTTTTCATGTCTGTTCTTAAGAAAGCCTATCCTCAAGAGAAAATAATTTATTAGATTCTGAATGATCAGGCTTATTTTATAGACCCTAACCAATATGGGAGAAAGGAAAAAGACTAATTGCAACCCCAGCTAGCCTTAAATATGGGGGAAGCAAAATCCCAACTTCAGACTACTCTAGTCATCTTAGCATGTGGGACCAGAGAGGGTTAAGAAACCCTGGGAATAGCCAAGAGACACTGTTTTACTATAAAATGTAATTATAATCATAAAAATACAGACAACTGCATGAATTTCTCACTCTACAGCTACCATCACATTATTAAAATCCTATTTACCACAGTTCTCTTTATACAGTACCCGAAGTCCAAATACTAAGAAACAATTACAAGGAATATTAAAAGGAGAAAACATATTCAAGAGATAGAGCAAGCATCAGAACCAGACTCTACAAGGCTGGAATATGGAAATCAAACTGGGAATTCAAACAATGATTGATAGTGGAAGGGCTCTAATGAGGCAAGCAGACAGCATGCAAGTGAAACACAGAAATGGATGTTCTTAGAAACAGTCAAATAGAAATGCTAGAGAAAAGAACACTAATAGAAATGCAGAATTCCTTTGATCAACACCTGAGTGGATGGATATGACTGAGAAAGGAATCTCTAAACTTCTACACTCTAAAAGTGAAAGGAGAAAAAGTAAACGAAGCCAGAGTATCCAAGTGACATTACATAAGGAGTAATATGTATATGATGGGAACATTAGACAAAAAATAAAAAGATAAAAGAACAGAAGTGATTGTTGAAGTAATACTGAGAATTTCTTCCTTATTCATTTCAGGCATTGAACTAAAAGTGGAGGAAACTCAAAGAACATCAACCAGGATAAATGAAAAAAATATCCTATGCATGTAGCAATAGTATGTTTAAATTGCAGAAAATTAAAGATAGAAAAGATCTTGAAGAAAAATGCCAGATGAGAAAAATGACTTACCTATGGAAAGGTAAAGGTAAGAATTACCTCTGACTTATCCTAAAAAACAATTCAAGCAACAGGAGAGTAGCGTACATAAGGATGATCCCACCACCCCCCCCCCCGCTCCAAAATATATAGAATCCCATACCCTGTGAAATCATCGTTAAAACTGAAGAGGAAATGAAGCCATTATCACACATACAAAAGTTGTGCAAGCTTCTTTCCAGTAAATCTGCCTTGCAAGATATGTTAAGAGTTCTTCAGAAAGAAGAAAAACAATATAGGTTAGAAATTCAGATATATATATATATATATACACACATACATATACATATACATATATATGCATAAAGGAGCCATTTTTCTCTATTAATTGAACTAACCAATAACAGCTTAAAATAACAGCAATACCAATGTGTCTAATTGTATATGTTCTTTATTTTGTGTATTTATAAATGAAATTAATGGCATTGATGATATAAAGGACAGAAGAGAGGAATTAAGATTATTTGCTCATTATAAGGTATTCAAATCATTTGTAATGTGGGATAGTGGGTTTTGTTGTTTTTTTTGTTTAAGAGAGTGGGACAGTGAGAAAGCGAGAAAGAGAATCTATTTTGTTTAGTTTTTCATGTGGCTTTCATTGCTCCGACACTTCCTTGTGTACATGGTGCTGGGATTTGAACCTGTGTCCTCACACATGCCTGACAAGTGCCGTAACCACTGAGCAACTGCTCCAACCCCAGGACAGTGGTTTTTGAAAGTGAACTTCATTCAGTTGTAAAAGTACATGGCAAATAACAGGGTAATTTATAAACAAAGTAAAAAGCAACAGAAAAAGTAATGTGTTATGCTAAGAAAGGAGAAAAATGGAAAACGTAAAATGTTCTATTGAAATATGAAAGGCAGACAAAGACAGGAAGTATGGAGAATAAAATAATTCCAAGCTAAAAAAAAAAAAGGTAGAGCAGAAGTCAACAAACTTAAAACAGGAAATTGATTGACAATCGGATTTTTGTTAATTTTCTCGGAGAAGATCAGTAAATTCACTGAGCATGTAACCAAGTCACATAAGAACACAAAAAGGAAAATACATCTTACTAACATTAGAAACAAAAGTGGGGGCATCAGTACAGATCCCATGGACATAAAAATGAATAAGGAATATTATGAATAACACTATACCTCCCAATTTGCTAACTAGATGCAAAATACCAATTTCTGGAAAGACACAAACTGCCCAAAGAGAAATAGATAACTTGCAAGACCTATATTTATTAAAGAAATTGAATCAATAATTAATGGCCTTCTCAAATAGAAAGTGCCAGGACCAGATGGGTTCACTGGTAAATTCTACCAAACACATAAGGAAGAAACTAAACCAATTATCATTCAAGGGAGAAGCTAGAGTAGTTCTAGCTCTCTAAAACTCTTCAGAAGATAAAAGCAGAGGGAACACACTGTAACATTCTGTAAGACTAGCATTACCCTAACACCAACACCGTAATAAGACATTACAAGGAAAAAAACTAATAGCTCTCATGATACACAAGAAAGAAATCCTTCACAAAACACCTCAAAGAAAATTCAGAAATGTATGAAAAGAATCCCACCTGGGATTTAACCCAGATATACAAGCATTCTGTATTCAAAAATCCATTGATATAATCAATCATATCCACAGGCCAAAGGAAAAAAATATGATTACATGAAGAGATACAGAAAACCTTTGACAAAATCCAACACCCATTCATAATAAAACAAAAAATAAAATACCCTCATCTAAACAGTAAAAGAATTCTCCTCAACTTGATAAAGAACATCTACGTTACTTTATTCAACATTATTCTTAACAGTGAGAAACTAGACGATTTCCCACCTAGACAACTAAAGGCAAGAATGGCCTCTCTGACTTCTCTTTTTTGATATAGAAAAATTAAAGTAGTATTCATTAGGAAGAAATAAAACTTACTTTGGTCACCTATGATGTGAAAATCTATGCAGAAAATCTGAAAGAACCAGCAAAATAATTCTTGGAGCTGATAAGAAATTATAGCAATTTTTCAAGATGCAAATTAACACTACACTATCAATGTTTGATAGCACATAAAAATAATACTTTAGTGTAACTATCTTTCTAATATCAGTATAAGAAAAACTGCAAAACTTAGATGAAATAAGTCAAAGAAGGACTAAAATGGAGAAGATCCTACATTAATGGATAGGAAAACTCAATATTATACTGATATCACTTATTCCCATCCTAATCTATTGATTCAATTCAATCACATACTCAGCATTTTATTTTGTGGACAGTGACAAACTGATTCTGAAGTTTTACAGAGATGAGACACTGAATAACCAACATATTGAAGAAGAACAAATTTCAAGACTGAAATGGCTGACTTTAAGTCTTACTATAAAGTTACAGTAATCAAACCAGCATGTATTGGCAAAAGATAAAATAAATAGGTTGATGGATCAGAATAGAAAACTTAGATATAGATTCTTGTAAATACTGTCATCTGATCTTTATAAAGAATCAAAAGTAACACAATGTATAGCAAGGACAACCTTTCCAACAAATGGTGTTGAAACAATTGAACACACACAGGCAAAAGGAGGAGGAGGAGGGAGAGGAGGAAGAAGAATCATCGCCATATAGACATACACCTTCTACCCTCCACAAAAATTAAAATAGATCACAGACCTAAATGGAAAATCACAAATTTCCTAGATGATAACATAGGAGAAGACCTAGATGACCTTAAGTAAGATGATGGCTTCTTTGAAAAACACCAAAGGCAAAATTTGTGAAAGAAAAAATTGATAAGCAAAGACACTGTCAAGAGAATGAGAAGAGACATCATATACAAGGAAAAAATATTCACAAAAGACATATCAGATAAAGAACAGCTGTCCAACATAAGGAGCCCTTAAAACTCAGCAATTAGAAGAGATTTTAAAATAGCTAAGTGACCTGAGCAGACAGCTTAAGATAGAAAATGCACACATGACAAACAAGCACATAAGATGTTCAACTTATATCAGTAGGAAATTGCAAAGCAACACACCAATGGATATCACTATACACAGATGACCAAAGTCCCAAATACTGAGAACACCAAATTCTTGTGAGGATGTGGAAAAATAGGAGCTCTCATTTATTTGGGGAATTAAAAATGGAATAGCCACCTTGGAAGATGATTTGGCAGTATCTTACAAAACACAACATTTGCCTTACAATCCTGCAATTTCACTCCTTAGCATCTACCCAATGAGTTGAAAACGTGCTTTCAAACAATGACTGCACATGCATGTTTATAGCAACTTTGATATAGTTTCCAAAACTTGGAAGCAACCAAGATGCCCTTCAGTAGATGGATGAATAAATTAACTGTGCTACCTCCAGACAAAGAAATAGTATTCAGCATTAAAAAGAAACAAGTTATCAAACAAGGAGGAAGCTTAAATGCATATTGCTAAGTGAAAGAACCAATCTGAAAAGGCCACATGCTCTGTGATTCCAGTCTTGACGTTCTGGAATATGCACACTTATGAATACAGGGAAATTATCAGTAGTTGCTAGATGTTGGGGAGGAGCAGTGATTAATAAGCAGAGCACAGAGGATTTTTACAGCACTAAAAAAGTATTCTTTGTGATACTATAATAAAACCAAGTATTCATTTGTCAATAGAATGTGAAATATTAAGAGTGAAACAATGTAAAATATAGACTTTGGATGGTAATGATGTGTCCATGTAGGTTCTGTTGTAACAAGTGTTTAACACTTTAGTAAGGGATTTTGGTAGTGAGAGAGGCTTTGCCTATCTGGGGGCAAGAGGTGTATGGAAAACCTCTGCACCTTACACTCAGTTTTGCTGTGAATCTAAAACTACTCTGAAAAATAAAATCTAATTTTAAAAGGCAAATAAAGATGACCTTTTGTTTTCCTAGATAATTCATCACTTAAAAAATGAAATGCCATGTGTGAGACAAGTGTGGTTGTCTGTCAAGTCTTTCAGCTCTTCCGAGAGACAGGCCCCCAAATCCTTGCCATTTTTTTTATCCATCTAAAATTGAACTTGCTGGTGCTGGGTGAACAAGGAATCTTACATTGACTGTATTGCTGGATTATGACTTGAAGCCCAGGTTTCTATGAGTTATCATGGACAGGCTTAGTCTGCTGAACTGAATGATTCAGTTAACCCTAAACCTCACATGAAACAGTCATTGCTACTACTACTTCTTCCTGTCTAGCGTTTTTGCCAAAACTAATAACAAATCACAAGGATTCTGCTGCCTTCCTTGTGAGATACTAGGGAACCCCAGTATCAGTTACTGTAACTTCTGAAGGTTTACTTAAGCCCAACGTCTAAGTCAGAGGCAATAGCAACTCACATTTGTCCAGCAATTCATATACCCTGACAGACATTGCCCTAAGTGACTTACCTTTCTATGCAACTTTCTTTTATTGTACAAATGCCACAGTATGAGGTTCATATTAATATTCGTAAATCACAGATGAGAAAACTGAAATTCAGTGCTTTACAAATTTTGTCTGGGTCACACTGCCTGATAGTTATTGTTTCTCATTTCAAAACTCATCCCCCTGCTATGATGCACTGAGAAGAGGTCAGCACCACTTCTACATATTCCTGCCAGGAAGGCAGAGCCTGAATTACATGAGAAGGAGACAACATAGTTGAATGGGGACACTCTGCAAGGTGACATTTCTTTGATTTCCTGAAAAGCCTGGGTCAAGAAAGAGCAGGAAGAACCCAAAATAGTGCTAGATAAACCATCAGCTGAGATATGCTAGTATAGGATCCTGAATTGGATCCTGGGCTAGAAAAATAACACTAGGGGCAATTGGCAAGATCTGAAGAGGTCTGCAGCTTACATAACTTTGTAGAAATATTGATTAACCAGGCTTGGATCACTATTCTGTGGCCATATCATAGAATGTCCTTATTTCAGGAAACACACAGTCAACTGTTCAGAAGGAAACAAAATCATGTTTACCACTTACAAACATTTCAGAAAAAGAGCATGTATATAAATGCACACACCAAAAAAGTTCTTATTATCTATCTCCTTTGTCTTTGAAGAGTCCTAAAACAAGGAACAGTAACTTTTAGCCTTCAAGTTACATGTTAAATGGGGGAAATTAAAAAAAAAAAGTCAGAAGTCATCCTTGAAGATCCACTTTACGTAACTTAATATTTTTTCAATACCTTACAGTATTATATATATCTGAAAAGATATAAAACCTTGAAATTCAGAACTCTTTGACTTAAGTGATATCTCTATCTAGCCAACTATATGTATATGTGTGTGTGTGTGTGTGTAAGTGTGTGTGTAATCTCATAATTTTGCTTGACTTGACATAGAGAATATTTGTTCAAGGCTAAATGATACTATACAACTCAAACAAAACTCTTCACCTTACTGTAAAAGACCAAAATGAGAAAATAATGAAGAATTCTAACACATCATTTTATTCATAAGTAGATTACCTTTTAACTAAAATTTAGACTGACATCTAAATTCCTAACATATTACTAACTAATGCTTACAATTTTGTTATTGATGCCAATTATTTAACTTATAAAAACCATGTCATATTAAGCCATGCCCATATTTTGTGTCCATTGCCATATCCTCAATACTTACAAAATCCAGAATGTATGAGCCTTGTTGTACATGCGTTGAAGGTTGGAACAACGCCATTTCATTAGGGCACCCAAACAGTCATGAGTTTTATAATTTCTGATCATGGGAAGCCAATTTGGTATTACTACAGTCCAGGGCCAGGCAATGCTTATTTCCTGCCTCTTGAAGTCATCCTTAGGTAAGTGATGTGAGACAAAGCATCTCCTAATGTGATTACATAGGTCAATCTTAATGAGGCAGAAATGACTTTCTCCAATAGTACCTGCCCCCAACAGAGCTGCTTCACAGCTCTCTGGTAGCATTCAATGTCCTGATTTATTCATTCAATATCTAAGAACATGATACATTCCTTTTGATCCTGGATGAAAAGCTTCTATTTTAGATGTGAAGTTTGTCTCTACTACCTTATAGGATAGAAAAGCAAGCAATTCTATTTTAATTATTTCTGAAATCTCTTTTCATAACTAAGCAGGAATGGTTGGACTATAGTTTCATCCATCACCAGTCATCAAGAGGCTATAAGGATGTGGCTGGGGTACTTGCAAATAAGCCATTAAAGAATCAGGTCTAGTTTTATCTTCATGTAAGAAACATTTCCATCACCTAGCATTTCAGATTGTTAGTGTTATGTGACTCTGTTGGTGCTGGAAGGAGGTTTGGAAGCAACTGTGTAGATCCTGTTAGTCATGTGTTTCTATGGTTTTTTATAAATATTATGACAACCTTAGTCAATATATGATGATTATAAATTATTGTTTTCTTAATTGCCAGGAGCTGTTTTCTTCCAGATATTATTTAGAAGGACTTTTAAATTCAGTTGACTCTGATGAATATGACTTACCAGACAGAAAATAATAATGGGGCCAAGAGTTTGGCAATCAGGTTAAGAATCAGACACCAGCTTGCTGTGAAAATTGAGTGAAGGATGAGTAATAACACATATGAAGCCTTATTTGACTATGTGTTAGAAGGAGTATTTATTTATAAGCATGGGTACAATAACTCTCAGGGGGAAATCACCCAGACCTTGCAGGTCCAGGGAAAGATTCCTACAATATAATCATTTGTTCTCTGTTTTTTTAGGTACAATTAAGAAGTTTCTTCTCTCTGCACAGACTACATTATTGGTAAAGATCACTCACAGTGTATTCTCAGTAATTATAACAGAATTGCAAACTTAGGGGCTGGATCGGCGGTTCAGCGGTTACAAAGCTTGCCTGGAATGCGCAAGTACACGGGTTCAAACCCCAGCACCCACATACACAACTAAATGTTGGAGCAACGAAAGCCATGTGGACAAACTCAATAAAAATTGATTCTCTCTCTCACTGTACTTCTCTCTTTATTAAAAAAAATGCAAACTTAA
>PVKS010013090.1:0-51930 GCA_004027875.1 Aplodontia rufa | reverse complement strand
CCCTTCCCCTTCCCCTTCCTCTACCTCTTCCTCTTCCTCTTCCTCTTCCTCTTCCTCTTCCTCTTCCTCTTCCTCTTCCTCTTCTTCTTCTTCTTCTTCTTCTTCTTCTTCTTCTTCTTCTTCTTCTTCTTCTTCTTCTTCTCTCTACTTCAGGTTCTAGTCATCCTTTGGCTATCCTCTTGAATCCCACCTTTTCCAAAAGGGTTTTTCTTATCACCTTACCCCAAGAGGGGACGGCTTCTCTGCTGATCAGATCTACCTGTGAACATTGTCCTCTGTCTCCACCTTTTGTTGAACTTCCATCATGCTGTGATTCAGTAGGCACATTGATGTGGGCACTTTCCTTACTGTCTTTTGCCACTGGAATGCTGACTCCATGAGGGCAGGGACACTGCCTGTCCTGTTTATTATCATATCCTCCACACTGTCCAGTCCTGGCATGCATTAAATTTGTGAAAGAATGAAGACTTTCCATTGGGTTCATTTTCTGGACTTCATTTTCCTAGGCTATAAAGTGGAGCTGAGACATCTGCTGAACTTCACCTCATTAATTTCATACAGGAGGAACCTTGTGGTAGGTTTTGAATCAGGTATTATACTAGGTAACAGGGATACAGAGTCCACTGAAAAAAGTTGAAGGTCAAGTGCTGGAGGTTAGGTGTTAGCAATGGGAGGAAGGCGTGGGGAGTCAGGTCTGAGTAGTTGGAGGCTCCATCTCTCAGGTACTAATAGCTCACTGCCCCTGGAGCTGTCTCTCCCTTGCTCTTGAATAGACTGCCTTCAGGGCTGGAGCAGTGGCTCAGCAGTTACGGCACTTGCCTTGCAAGCACAAGTATGGGGGTTCAAACCCCAGCACCATGTACACAATGAAGTGTCTGAACAATAAAAGTCCAATGAAAAACTAAATAAAATTGATTCTTTCTCTCTTTCTCTCTCTCACTGTCCCTCTCTCTTTCTTTAAAAAAAAAAGAAAAGGAAAAAAGAAAGAAAAAGAATAACAGACTGCCTGCCTTTGATTCAGGACAATGCGTACTTTCCATATACTCATTGAAGGATCTTGGACAGGTGCTTTGGTCACTCTGTCCCATCTTCCTTCTTTGCCTCTAATTTAACATAGTTTCTTATATATCTTTCCATTTTCATTCTGGACATCGCAATAGAATGCCCTTATCTTGCTGCTTCTGCTTGTTCCTTCACTCAGGGAACGCGTAATGAGCACCTTCACTATTCTAGGTGCTTCTAGGTGATTGAAGAATTTGTTTCTGCGTTGTCTGAGACAGCACAACTCTGGCGCTAACATTGAGGCTTGGTGTGCAAGTTGCTTTCTCAGAAGTACGTCTCTCCAGTATAATGAGCACATGGGAACTTCCGAGCCTATTCTGGATCCATGGCATGGTGTTTGGGTGGGATTCTTTACCTCCAAATCAAGGATTTCCAAACAGGACTATCAATTCCTGCTCTACCTATATCTTTGGGTTCTTTTCAGACATGAAAAAAGATAATGAATAGGAGAGAGTTTACATAAGTATAAAGCAAAATAAAAATATAATTAACCAAATGTTTGTAAAGTGCCAAGAAGAGATAAAGATAAGGAGACTAATGTTGTTTATGATTATGGTTTAGATCTTGAATGCTCTCCAATAGCTCATGTGGTGAAGGCTTCGTCCCCATTGGAGCGAGGTTTAGGGAGAGGGCTGTAAAGGAATGGTTGGATCATGAGTGTTCTAACCTCATCAGTGGGTTAATAATTTGACTGGACTCCTGGAAGGTGGTAGAAACTGTGGGCAAGTGGGCCATGATTGGAGGAAGTGGGTCACATGGAGAGGTGCCCTTGGGGACTATATCTTCCTTTGGGGACCCTCTGCTTCCTGGTGGCCTGGAGTTGAGCATCTTTCCTCCACCATTCCCTCTGGCTGTGATGTTCTGCCTCATCATGCCTCGGGCAATGGAGCCAGCTGCCCGTGTACTGAAACCTCTGAAATTGTGAGCCCAAATAAACTTCTCTCCTCTAAGTTGCTCTTCTAGATATTATCACAGTAACAAAAAGCTGACTAACCCAATTTCATATTATATGCCTAAGGCTTTGCTGGAAGTTTAATGTATAGCATCTGAACTTTCATTGAAACAAACATTAAAAAAAAAAAAAAAAAGGAAAGGAAAAGCCATATTTTACAGAAGAGGAAACTAAGGCCAGGAAATTTTCAGCACTTTTTCAAGTCTGTGCAGCAGATAAGATCAATTTTCAAACCTGATCGGGGTGGCTTTGAAGGCCAGTGTTCCTACTGCTCCAGCTGTCCCGAAGAACCAAATATTGTGTACCTCTGTAGATAGTCATTCAGCTACACTGATCAGCTCCCACATGTTTGTGGTCTGATGTCTTTGAGGTCCTAACCTGGGGACAGGAAGGCTGAACCTAGAACATCTTTGTGCTGGTAACATCACAACTTTTATCCTCTTTCAATCCAACTGAAAGTTCTCCCAAGAGGTCATGGATTTGCTGGCAGTTTGGGGGAATGTCTTCAAAAATAGTTTCTTCTTTCAGACAATGTAAGTTGGCCCTTGGACCTTCAGTCTCACAATTCTGGAAGGGTCTCCCTGTCTGCCAAAAGTTCCACCCTATTGCCAATGGCTTTCTGCTTTCTGAGGACAGCTTCCCACCTTATTAGTAATGGAGTAACAGGGTCAAGTCTGTATCGAGAGAGATGAAGCCTACAGCAATTTGGTAGCAGCTAACACCCCAGACACCCAGAATTTCATTTGTATTCATTCATTCTCTCCCAGTGCCGTGGATGGCTCCTGTGGACTCCAGTTTATCTCAGCCTCAAAGCTGATAGAGTTAAACCAGCTGGTCAATTTAAACAGAAGCAGAACCAGTGAGATGTTACTGTATTCTGAGACAGTGCTAATAAACTTTAATAGATTTCAGCTAACAATTTGGTATAAATTAGACATCACACCGCTGCTGAGGTAATAACTTTTGGCACTAAATAACAGAAAATCAAGCTCTGTGATGTGCTTCAAAAGCACCTTCATTGAACCTTCGAGATTCAAGCAGACTTCACTATTGATTACTGCTTACTCTTCCCCAAGCTTAAAGTAAACAGCAAACAGCTCCAAAACACACCCCCAAAGGAGCCCAGACTTTTTCTCCCACTAGCTCAATAGTTCACTTACATTAAAAAGGACTTTAGACTCAGAATGGGGACAAGGTGGCTTGGGGTGGGGGAGTTAATGAATGAATCAGGAGCCAAGATGTTAGAGAGTCTTCTCGAGGGTATGGAAGCACTTGTTTATACATTTCTGGAATCTTCCAGAATGTGCACTAGCTGAAATCACTGCAACCCAATTTTGTCAAACAATTGTTTGAATATAAGCTCTGTAATTAGCTTGGGTTAGGCACTAGAGTTAATTGGCTATGTGGTAAGAGGTCTGGATGTGGTGTTAGGAGAACTTACTCAGGTCCTGGCTGTGGTGCTAGTTATCTGGTGACCTTGGACAAGTCATTTAACTTCCCTTACTTAAGTTCCCTCACCTGCATGCCTTATGGGGTCACCATGAGGAGGATGGAAACGCAAGAACATCCGTGAATGTGCACCATCATCTGGGAAGTATCAACCAACCATATGCTGTGAAAGTCAATAGATCAGGTGACCTTTTAATGGCCTAGCTGATGCCAGGGTTCTGAAGTTCAATGACACCATCATGAGCCTTGGAAATGGCCAGAATGTTCTTTGTTGTAGACACAGACCTCACTCTCAGTCCCTCCCTGGCACCCAGCCTGTCTTTTTTTTTCCTGCTCTGTACATGTGGGATCTTCAGAGTCTCAGAACCATGCTTGGAGTCAGTGCTACACCTTCTGTGTCAGTCTTCACAGGGATCAGGTGTTTTCTTCAAGAATAGAATTCCATGCAGGTTCATTATCATTAGAACATTTATCATTTTTCACTGTATCTAAGGCACATTTTGTTTTTAATTAAACTTCTCTGGGGTTGGGTTGTGTGTGTCTCTCCATCCATGTCAGGTCAGAGTTTCAGTAGAAGCATTGTTTTTTCTTTCTTAATGTCATAAGCAGTCAAGGGGCGTCTTACAATGAAGGTCATTTAAAATGTGACACGATATGGGATTTCATGTCTGTTATGAGCCAGATTCTCCTCTGGGTGCTGGAGACAGAGTGGAGCCCAAGACAAGACAGTCCTCTGGTGGTAATAACATCCCTTCACAGTGCTGGGGCAAACCACTCATGGGCAAGTCACTAAGAGCATTGTGTTTGGAACTGTACATAAGGGGAAAATGATAAAGAATGTCTAGGTCTTTGGCTTACTGTTGAGGGGATGGTCCTCCAAGGCCTCTCTGATTCTGGAGGGGAACTATTCAGCTTTGCTTCACTGTAATGAAATAACTGAGAAAGATGACTTATGAAGTAAGGAGAGATTGATTTTGGTTCATGGTTCCAGAAATTCAAGTTCAGAATTGGGCAGCACCATTGGCTTGCGAGTCAAAGCAAGGACAGCTTAATATGGCAGGAGTGTGTTAAGCAAGTGCTCACATCTTGTTAGGAAGCAGAATGGGTTGGGAGAGAATGGGGGTCTCACAATCACTTTCAAGAGCATGCCTCCAGTGACCTAGGGAATCTCCCACGAGACCCACCTCTTGAAGGTCCATAGTAGCTTCCAATACCTGGGGACAAAGTCATTACACACAGAACTTTTGGAGCTACCCATCCAAACCTTAGTACCTGGTTAGATCTAGAACAGCATGAAGGAATAGCCAGGTGGTCCCTGAAACAGGAATGAAGTTTGTGGGTTGTTGATGGAGTCGTCCTTGTGTGAATGGTTCTCTGAATATGTACAAATGAGAAGAGCCATATTTATTCCCCAACACCTAATCTCTGTCTTTCCTTGATCTTCCTTGATGCTTTTTTAACCAAGACCTCAGTTTATCTTTCTCAGAGACTCTATCAGTTTTCTATGGCTGCTATAACAAATACCAGAAACTTGAAACTCTTTAAACAAGAGACACTTATTCTCTCACAGTTCTATAGGCTAAAGGTCTGAAATCAAGGTGTTATCAGCAGGGTCATAGTGTCTTGGAAGGAAATACGGAAAAACATGCTTCATGCCTTAATCTTAGCTTTTTGCATTTTTTGGAATTATTTGGTGTTTTTTGGCTTGTAGATGCATCAGTGCAATCTCTATTTCCATGATCATTTGCTGTTCCCTCTGTGTGTCTGTCCCTCTTCTCCTTTTCTTATGAGAAAGTGAGACCAATTATATTGATTAGGACCCAGTCTAACTCAGTTTGAGCTCATGTTTAATTGAGTATATCTGCAAAGACCCTATTCCCAAATAAGGTCATAGTAGTACCAAGGGTTAGGACTTTGTCATATCTTTTGGGAAGGATACAATTTAACTCACAAAAGAGACTTTGATGACACCTCTCAGAAAGATGTCTTGATGGAGTTCTGATGCCACTGGAATGTGAACCTGGAATGTGAACCCTCTTACCTCAAACAGATCTTCCACATTTTGTCTATTGAGAGCAAAAGCCATGATCTCATCTTCAAGGTGCAGGATCCAAATACTTGAATTTCCAATGGGCATTTTCTTATTTCTCTATTGACTTAAGTGCTTTTGGGTGTTGAAGTAGTTTTATATTAGTATAAGCAGATAACAGTATCAATATCTCCAAATTTAATCATTGATTGCAACAATTAATAGTATTACTTTTGGAGCATACGGAGGCAGCCATACCCAATTAAGAAGTTTTAAATAACTTAGTAGCCAGCGGTCATCAGTAGTATTGCTATTAAAATAGGTAGTTGTTTCCTCTGTTCCGTTTCCTATCTACTGCCGCCTTTGCAAATCCTCATAAAATAATAACAGCAAGTGTTTATTGAGTGTTACCATGTGTTATGCATTATGCTACACAGTTTAAATGTGTGTGAGCCTATTCAATTCTCCCAACAATCCACGAGATAGGTACTATTATTATCCTCACTTTATGTATGGAAAAATGAAGGTTAGGAGAGCATATGTATCTTACAGAGTCACGAGTTTGGTGGGTGGTAGAAATGAGAGTCATACCTACCATGCCCCACTCTAAACTCCATGGGCGTAATAACCACTCTGATTACTGCTTCTTCAAAAGGGATGCTCCTTATTTTACTCCAGAAAAGGAAAGTGGAGTTTTTAAATATCCAACTAGGAGACACCAGAACAGGGAGAAGTACCCAGAGTCTTCTGATTCCCATCCGGTCATTACCCTTCCATTCTCTGTTAACTCTGGGCTTCATCAGTGTTCACAGCCTTGTGAAATCCTCCAGGTTGGCAACTGACCCCAACGGCAGGCCTGAGACAGTCGAAGAGACGGTCTTATTGGTGAGGGCTAAAAGCTGAGGGTGCTGAGTAATGGACATCAGTATCTGTGAAGCTCAGACTCAGGAATATCCAAGTCATTGTGGGCATAGGAGTGCCTACTGATGCAGGATTATTTTCACGGACCTGTATCACTGCTATGGAGCTGGTCTGCTCTTTCCCTGCTGACCAATGGCTGATGGAGAAAGACCAACTTCAACTTTTCTGAAATTAAAAGAGTAGATTCTGAATTTGATCTCCTGTATCACATCCTTCCATTTTCTTTTCTTTCTTTTTTTCCTTTTCCTTCTCCTCCTCCTCCTCCTCCTCCTTCTTTCTCTTTTTTTTTTTCTTTTTGTTGAGACAGGGTCCCACTAAATTTTCCAGGTTGACCTTGAACTGGTGGTACTCCTGCTTAGGTCTCCTGAGTAGCATGGCTTACAGGTGTGTACCACTGCGTCTGACTGGACCACATCCTTTCAAAGCTATTGGTTGCATCAAAGGACTTTGAGACTGGGTATCTTGGTCCCAGTCTGGGAAGAGGGACGGGGTGACTGAGGGTCAGGTTCATGAGGAAGAGTTCCCAAGGGTTTCCTTTTACTTTTTTTCTTGCATCTTTTACCCTGAAAATGTACTAGTTATTGAAAAGTTCTGAAGCTCAGCTTTGGATTCACCAGAAAGCATGAAATATATTGTACTCAATTGGCAGTGTCTGCCATGAGCACAGGATAAAGTAGTGTTACCACATGGGGTGACATTTGTTACCTCTTGACTCTTGTCAATTATGACTCTTGTCATAATTTATGCCCCATGAAGATAGAGCAACTTGTTTCCCAGGAAGAAGATTTCAGGGCAGTTCTCAATATTTTTCATATTTCATTTTCTCTCTTAAAACTCATCATGGCTACACGAGAGTCACAAAATAGGTTTTCACAACTTCTCAGCTGGGAGAAGGAGATGACAGACCCATGGGGAGTATCTGCATTGTCTAACTTCATTATTTCCTGAAGTCTTCCCTAAAAACAGTCAGTAGCAACCCTGGAGTTGTCTTCTCCTGAGCCTCTGATGTCTTCCTTCTTTCTTTCTGCAGGAACTAGCACTGGTGTGGTAGGAACCACAGCCTGCAGCAGATTTGCAGATGGAAGAGGAGCACAGGTGTGGAGAGTCAGGATGGGCTTGTTTTGTTGCTCCTGCCTGGGAAACCCGCCCTCAACAAACACATTTGTTGCTCATCAATTATCTGTTGGCTATCTACCCACGTGCCCATCTGTTGCGATGGCAATGTGCCTGGTCCCAGACCTTGAAGCCAACCCCATTAAACCTCGGTGCCAATCACCAGCAAGCTGGCTGCAGGACAGCACACCCTCTGGGAACTCTCCTCCTCACCTCCCCCTGGTAAGACTGAGGCCACTGACAAGCTTCTGATTTTCTAGCCCAAATCCTGGCTAGAGGTAGAGCCCCCTTAGGGGCACCCCAGCTTGGGATGAGAAAGGCTTGTTCTATGGAGGGTGAGGCTCAGTCTAAGGGAGACACTGTGTTTCAGGGGAGAGGTGAGGTGGTAAATTTGAGGTCTGCGCTTGAGTTGAGTGGGACCCTGCCTGCTTATACTGGGGGCAGAAGGGGACATTGATGTAGTTACTGGAACTACATCCATTCTACTGAATCCCACATGTGTGAGTGTGTGAGGAGTTTGACTGAATTCACATCATCAGTGATAAATTTAATTTTTGATTCCCTGCCTTTCTTCCAAAATTAATTTGAAGGGACCAATGAAATGCCAAGAGTCTGTGCGACCAGCTAAGGCACATGTTTCCATCTCTTGTGACATATTTAGATCTCAAAAGCATCTGGTGGAATGGAAGTAGAAGATTAACTGGAGTTTTTGACTGGTGTGGGGTCAGGCACACCTCAGACACTCAAGCAAAGCTCGAGGAGAAGAATAATAGAGGTTCCCTTGCAGAGTTGGTATATGAAGGAAAGATGACATAGTTGTTGACATCATTTTTTGAGTGTCTACTGTGTGCCAGGCACCATTCTAGGCTTTTGGAAAGTAGTAGAGAGAATCCCTGCTACCATGCAGCCTACCTTCTATCAAGGAACAGACTAAAACAAACCTCAGAGCTCAGTAACTTCCTTTCGTCCCTGTGAAAAATCTCAAAATGGAACAGACTTGCAAACCTGTATCAGGTGAAGCTAATTCACCTGCATTTATTTGATGGTTCCAAAGAACCTCCCCTGCTCCACCACCATCACACACACGCTCATGTGTATAAATGTACACACTCACATTACACACCATCTTCTTAGACTTGGAATGCTCCTGAAATATGAATTATTTGTTTCCTGCAAAATCTGTAAGGGTCTGACCCATGTGACTTAACTAGAGATCTTGGCAAAAATCCAGAGAGATCCGTTTGTCCAGAATGGTTATCAGATTCTTGTTCCTCAAATGAGAACATCTGGACACCTCTTTGCAGCCCTAATACCTGTATGTGGATTGTATCTCCATCTGGGAAAAAATTGTGGCTTCTGCATCATTTCTTCCTGTGTATCTACCCTGGAAAACTGCAAAGATGGCTGATTGCTACTACAGAATCAGGACATGTGAAAAGAGAACATGGGAGAAGTTCCTAGATAGGAAGGGAATTATATTCCACTTCCTGTAAGACCCCATCTGCCTTATAGATTCTGTGATTCTGGAACATCCCAGAGTTCTGACCTCCTTTGCCTGGTCAGATGCTCAAGAGTTGAAAGGCGGTGGGACTTATGGCATGGTGCTGCGGCTGAATTCCTTTGGATGTCAGATCTAGAATATCATCTAGACTCAAGGGACTACATCCAGGGAAATTGAATCTTCTGTAGAATGAAGGCTGAGTCTCCTTTCTAGCATATAGGGACCATTCTTACGTGTGTAATAACCAGATTAATCATGAGTAGACCATGTCGATGCTCATTCTGCCATGATGGCATCTCCAGTTATGACCTGTAGAATTAATAAGACAGTGCCCATGAAGCTGTCCACAGCTACTGAGTGAGTGCCTGTGGGACAGGGTAGAATCTAGAGTGGGGACTGCTTCCAGTGGGCTGAGATGGGAGCAGACCCTGCGCCCCAGGCAGTAATGAATGGTGGCAGTCCTCTTCTGATCCAGTAAGGTAGAAATCTTATCAGTCTTGTCCATCACTGCATCATCGGTACCTATAGCAATGCTGGCACAGAGCAGATAATAATATTAGTATAATGAGGAAATTAACATATGGTTGTCACTTTTCTTTCTTCCACCAAATGAAATAAATATGGTAGGAATCTTACTGGTATTGGTACCACTAATGCCAATGGAGAGTGCTAGTGATGGTGACGGACAGAGGGGACTTATTCAGTTCATGCTGGGCTTTTGCAACCAGGATAATACTAATTACAAAAGTCCAGCATGAATCAAATCGCCAAAGACAATAAAGTAATGATCACTGATGGGGTAAGAGTACGAATGAACAGGCAACATCTGCAAGATTTGTGTGAAGGCATAATTTTACTTGACCTGTCTGGATAACCATGTTGATAATAAACATCAAAAAGATTTAAATAGGGGCTGGAGTGGTGGCTCAGCGGTTTCAGCGCTTACCTGGCAAGCACGAGGACCCGGGTTCAAACCCCAGCACCACGTACACAACTGAGTGTTGGAGCAACTAAGGCCATGTGAAAAACTAAATAAAGTTGTTTCTGTCTCTCTCACTGTCCCTCTCTCTTTAAAAAAAAAAAGATTTAAATAATTAGTTTACATATTAATTTTCGCAGCTAAACTAGGCAACAAAAAATTGGTTTTGGAGTTTATCTTAAGGAGATACCTGAGAGTGTGCATGGATGTTCAGCTAATAGGTTATTCATCAATGCCTTAATTGATTGAAAAGTTTTGGAATTAGTTAAATATCTTACAATAGTGGGATGATGGAGTAAATTGTGGTCTTTCCATATCCTGGAATACTATACTGCCATTTAAATAGCATTGTAGACAGACATCTACTTCTCAATATGGAAGATTGTATATTCACTAGAATTAGGCTAAGCTGCAGGTTGCAGAGAATAATGTGATTTTCACAATAGAGGAGTTGGTTACTGTTGTAGTGAGAATGCCCCCTTCCAAACTCCTGTTGAAATTTAATGCCTCTGTAATAGGATTAACTGGAGGGACCTTTCCAAGGTTATTACACCATGAGGACTCTGCCTCTCTAGGGCCCTCATTAACAGATTGGTGTTACTTCTGTGGAAGTAGGTTCCTTATAAGAGGATGAGTTCCCGTCCGTTTTGGCCCTTACACTTACCTTCTCTTACCCTTCCATTTTTGGGCATGGATAATGCAATAAGACTTCATCAGATACCAGCCATGTCATCTTGAATTTCCCAGCTTCCAGACTTGGGAAGTCAATTTCTGTTCATTGTAAATGATCCACGCTGCCGAATTGTGTTACAGCAGCACAACACAGACTAATGCAGTTTCTCTTTTGTGATAGTTCAGCCCATGATGGGGCTGCTCGGTCTTCCAGAACTGAGCATTCGGGTTTCTGTTCTGTAAGGAATGCTAAAAAGAGACCCATGGCACCAGGTAGATGTCAGAGCTAGCAGCAGCATTGGGCGTACCTCTGCCTCACAGCTTCTGTGAAGAGATGCCCTTGTTCTTCTCAACAAGGTTTTGGAGTTTTAGTTGGTGTGACTTGTGCCAACTCGGTCAGTGCTATTGAGGGCTCCAGACAAAGGGGTAGGGAACGTGGAGTTCCAGATGGTGACAATCTTAACTCCCTGATTATGCTGCTTTTAATTTTTGTAGGTTATTTCTATTGCATTATAGTTTCAACTAATAAAGTCTGGAGAATGACAATTTTTTTTTTTAATTTGGTACCGCAGTGGTGAATGAAAGGCACAATGGGAGAGGTAAATCAGTTTTATTTTAAAGTTTCTCAGCATAATCCCAAGTGTAATTTTGTTGGGTGATCTGAGACACTGAGAAGTATTTGTAAAGATTTTCTTTACAAGTTCACATTTGCAGCCTTCTATGAAAGTGAGGCAGCCTTTGCTCATTAGGATGGACCCTGAAGCAAGGAACACATCGCTAGGCTTACTGGAACGCTCAATTCAATCACATTAGGTAGGCGAGCATCCCTTCAATACCAGCTTTGCAAGGCCATGGCCCCAAGCCAAAATAACTAACACGAAGCCTTGACTATGATTACTTCTGGGAGGCAACAGAGTTCTGGGAAGCTGGGTGGAGTATGAGAATTAGGGGATCCCCAAGGACAGAAGTCATAGGGGAAATGGTGACATGTTAACGGTGGGCAGTGGAGCTCCAGTTTACTGGGTAGGAAAGAGTTAGACACAGCATTGCTCCTCATGTAGGCCAGAGCAGTTCATCAGTTTATCAATTTATGCTTTTTTTTAATAGCAACTTCCACTTCCCTGGTTTTTAATGGGTCCCTTAAATTCACATTTGCACCAGAGATGTTTAGAACAAAATAAGAAAGAAATTAATGATGAGTATGCTTTAGGGACTCCTTGGATTGTGAGAAATGGCAACTAACTTGAGTAAGTCTTGTGGCTAGAACACGAAAGACTGGAACTGTGAGTCTGGTGACCATAGCAAGTCAGTCCTGTCTGACAGCTGGTAGGAGTACTAAAAATGGCTCCCTTTGCTACCCTGTATATAAACAGTTTCAGCACCTACCGCTAACCAATACTGTTTCTTCACACTCCAATTCAGAAATCTGAAAAAAAAAATGTGATGGGCCCAACTTGGTTGAGGAACTGATTCATCATGGGGGTTAGAAGAACATAGTCTCTGAAAAAATGGTAGATTCTCTAGGAAGGAATGTGGAGTGACATGATTAGCAGAGAAAATTATTTGTGTCTCTAATGTGTTTACCAAAATGGAGAAGCAAAAATTAAGCTCAGAGCTTAGATGGTAGATTTCTGAGAGACCGAATTTGCAGTCTACCTTCCCTTCTTATGGCTTCTCCATTTATTTCTTCGTGATTTTTCTAATTACTACCAGCAGGGCAATCAATACGAGGTTATCAACAATAGGGACAAGTTAATTAAGATGACCAAATTAATCAGGTAATGAAGTGGCCTTCTCTCAGAAGGTGAGGCTGTCAAGGTACAGCGACATTAGGTCACATCAAGTTGTCTTTTTGCAGGTGTAAAGGTTTCTGTAGATCATGCCAGCCTGAACCAAAAGTGACTCGCCATCTTCATTAGTGGGTGCATGATTTCTCTGGTCTTACCCATAATAAGCCCATATTCCAGTATTGACTCTTAGAGTCTTGTTCTCCTTCTTACTCTATGATCTCTGTTTCAGTGATAGACCTGGGTAGTTAAATAACTCAATAGATTTTCTTTCTTTGTATCTAATAAACAAAACTTCAATCTATTAATGGTGTTCCAACTTAAAGACTACATATCCCAGCCTTCCTTGTGGGCTAAAAAGTTGGCAGTGAGATTGACAATCATCAAGAGGTGTCTGCCATTCTTTGAAGAGGCTGACCCTATTGGGAGACACACCCTGTTTCTGTCATGCATTTTACAGTTCAGTAGTCTTCATTGGATTCTTTTTTTAGCTTCTATTTCTTTGCTGAGATTTTCTATTTTCTATTTGTTTCAAGGGAATTTGTAACTGATTATTGAAGCATTTTTTTAAGATGCTTTAAAAGTACTTTTCAGATCATCCCAACATCTGATTGTCTTTTCTCATTCAAGTGGTGGTTCTCTTGGTTCTTGGTTTGATGCTTTGATTGCTTCCTGGACATTTGGTTATTGTATTAGGAGACTCTGGATCCCATTTTAATCTTTTCTTTTCACAGGCAGTCACCCGATAAGGTTCAGTACAGAGGTCCTTGGCTTACTATCGTGGACCGTGGTTCCAATGACAGTTTAATTTTCGATGCCTTTGCGGTGTTGCTTTGGCCAGCTTGTGTAACTGCTGCTGCTGCTGCTGCTGCTGCTGCTCCCACTGCTCTCCAGGGGAGCTGACAGCAAGGGGAAGGGGCTCCTCCGGCCAGGAGAAGAGGACCACTTGGCGGAGGGGAGTCCCAGGCTCTGTGAGAGAGGAGAACACTTTGCCTGGCTGCTTATTTTTTTAAAATATTTTTAAAAATTTTTAATTGCCATGTAATTATGCATATGTATAAGGTACCATGTAAATTATATATATATATATATAATTTACAAGTTTACATGATATATATATATATATGTATAATGTAATGATCAGTTCAGTTCTATCACCTCAAATCTTTATCATTTCTTTGTGTTGGGAACTTTCAAAATCTCTACTTGATATTTTGAAGTATACAATTAATTGTCATCAAGTATAGTTACTGTACTGTGCTGTAGAACATTAGAAGTTATTCCTCCTACATGCTCATTAGCCACCTTTTCTCCACCTGCACCCCCAGGACCTGCCCAGACCCTGGTAATTACTGTGCTATTTTCTACCTCTATGAAGGTGTCCTCTTTCCAAATCAGAGAACTTTCTTTTTTCCCCCTCCTTTTTTGTTGGTGCATTACAGTTGCCCATTGATGGAATTTGTTGTTACATATTTGTACATGTACAAAATCTAACAATATAATTTGGCCAGTATCACATCCCAGCATTTTCCCCTTCCCTTCTTGCCTCCTATCCCTTGGTCCCTTTTCTCTACTGATTTCCTTTTGATTTTTAGGAGATCCACCCCCACCTTTGTTTTCCTTTTCCCTCTCTAGCTTCCACATATGATGAAAACATATGACTCTTAATCTTCTAAACTTATTTCACTTAACATGATGGTCTCTAAGTCCAATCATTTTCTTGTAAGTGCCACAGTTTCAGTTTTCTTTAAGGTTGAATAAAACTCCATTGTGTGTGTATATATATATAATTACATTTTCTTCATTCATTCATCCACTGATGGACATCTAAGCTGGTTCCATAGTTTGGCTATTGTGAACGTGGGTGTGCATGTGTCACTGTAATATGACGACTTTAATTCTTCAGCACAAACACCGAGAAGTTGTATTTTTGGGTCACATGGGAGTTCCATGCCTGGTCTTTTGAGGAGCCTCTGCTCTGTGAATCAGAGACCTTTCTGTGCGAAGGGACAGAATGATTATGTTAAAGAGCTTAATTCTGATAAGCTTGAGTCTGAATCCCAGCTCACCATGACTAGCTTTGTTACTGCATGCATGTAACTTCACTTACAATTAGAAAAGAAGATAACAATAACTGTGATTCAAGCTTGTCGTGAAGACTAAAAATATAGCACACATAAGGCACCTAGTCTGATTGCTATTTTCATAATCACCGTTGGTACCATTGTATGCTATCCATAGCAAACATCAAAAGTTATTTTATAAGAATACATACAAAATAACAGCATATAAATAATCAGAGCACCTGCTGTGACCCAGGAACTGGCCTAAACCCTTTGTGTCTTAGCTCACTTAATCCACGCACACCAGTGAAGTGGTTATTATCATTTTTCTTTAATAAGCCATGGGGCTCAAAGCAGACTGAGAACTTGGAGTAACACAGCTGGCAAGAGATAGAGCTGAGAGACATGATCCCAGTTCTGCCCAATTGCAGAGAGAAAGCTTTTAACAAGTAAAGTGTGGAGCAGCAAGAGCTGTTCAGAGTTTGGGGTCTGAGCAATTAATTCACTTCATTCATTAGGCCATTCAGACAGTATCTGCTGAGCTTTCATTCTGTGTCAGTGTGTGTGAGACACTGTATCTATAAAGATATACAAAATGGCCATGCCTTCACCGGGCTTCCAGGGCAAGGCCAGGAAACAGGCATGTTAAAAAAAATACACCCTCGAAATTTAAAAGTTGTGAGCAATGGGTTCAGTTGGAACAACTGGTTCATTCTGGGGAAGTAGAGGAATATTTAGACCCTTAGCCCAGGAATCCAATTCTGTAGCATATCCCTAAAGGTCTGATTTTTAACAGAATTTAGAAGGATATCAGTCTCCTTTTCTTTTCTGTTTTTTTTTTTTTTAACTGAAGAAGCACAACATTGCCTACCGAAAATAGGCCTTAGTATCTCATGGGAGATTGGTTCTAGGACCCCGTGGATACCCAAATCCTTGGATGTCCAAGACCCTTACATAAAATGGCATCGTATTTGCATGTTACCTGAGCACATCTCCAATATGCTTTAAATCATCTCTAGATTACTTACAATACTCACCATAATGCAAGTGCTATGTAAATAGCAGTTATATGATATTGCCTAGGGAATAATGAAAAGAAAAAGCATCTATGTGTTCCATACAGATGGAGCTACCACCTCCATCGTGGGCCTAAATACATAACAATTAACAACAACGTAACTAACATTTCTTGCTATCTTGGCTGTAATGGAATTCGTCCCAGCAGTTTAACATGACTAAATTCAAAAGATGGAGCAGGAGTAAACATGGATGACTTCCAACTCTCTAAGTCACCTGACCCCCAAGGTCAACCAACTAATATTGGTCCTGACACTAAACAGATCCCTTAGGCAAAAGGAGTTTCTGAACTAAGTCCTTCACTCAATTACAGCCCTGGCCAGAGGATAGGAAGAATGTCTCAGCACTCAACAGTCCTGGTCTAATTTCAGGCAGTTTCTGGCTAGAGAAAGTGAACTAATTCATACTAAAGGGATAAGAGCAGTTGTGAGGCCAACACCTATCCTATTATCACCTCCTTCATACCCGTACAGATGTGTTAAGACTTTGATCCGGTTCCTAAGCTCTCCCTTGGGGAATCAGCAACAAGAACAAGAATAAGAAACACATTGGCACCATTGTTTCTATATTCTCTTCTCAATGTACAGGAGATTGGCACCAAATAAGCCCTCCTGGCAATTATGGACACACAGGCATTTACTAGTGAAGGGGTGGATTTTTCTTTTCTACAACATTCTGAGCTCTAACACATGCCCCTGACTTTTGCTCGACATTTCCTGGTGAGGGAGAAAGTCCATTCATCCTTCAGTCTGAAAGAAAACCTTGGACTAGAAATCTCCATAAAGGCAGGGTTGTTGGTGCTGGTAAATGAACAATGTCGTGCATTGTGAACATGAGAATTGATGAGGTCAGCACCACCCCAGGGACACGAAAATATATATTTATGTAAGAGGCAGTGAAATTTGTCTGCAATTAAGTTTTTCAAAACTCTCAAATCTGTTGTTTGGTTTTAAGCAGATGTTGAAAAGGTTTATCCTGGATTCTGTCTTTATTGATAGGATGTCTTTTGATCTGCAGCCAAATAAGAAATCTGGATGTTATTTTGGATTTGGAAATTTCCTTTAAATAAACATATTAGTTAAGTATGTAAATCTGCTTATCATCACTTCGGGCATATTGCCAGAGTAGGAAACATCTGGGGCCTGGTGTCAGCCGACTTATTAATTCACACTTAGAGTATGTTTCACCCAGGTTATTGCTGAATATTGTTATCTTGATTGCCTAAGTCAGCTGTGTCTTGACAACAGTTAGTTACAAGTTTCAAGGTTTAAATTTTGACTCATGAGAAATCCATGGAGCAGGGCCTATTTGGGTCTAGTGGTTTAGGCTTCCAGGCCCCCCTCAGGATTGATTTCGGAAATTAATTGTTAACATTTTGGATTATGAATGACGGAGATCTGTGTTATTTATCTGAACTGGCCAGCATGTAATTCCGGGAAGGGATTATGTGACCTGCTCCTGATAAGCACTGAAGTGAGCTCATTAATACAACTTTCTGTTGTGAAGAAAGCTTTTGCTGCTTTAGGGAAGCGTCCCTCCCCCAGTTAAAACAATACTCTGTAGACTCCAAGCTTGCAGTCCAGAGTGAATCATTTTGTCTGGTGGGTTGCTAAACGGTCAATCGGGGCAGCCTGATATACAGGCAATATAGCACAGAAAGCTAGGGAGCCTTGTGCTTCTCACACACTTCGGTGTCACAAAATGGGTACCGTGGAATGAGTGCGTTTGGCGAGCACCCCAACGAATGAAAATTTTGTACCTTGTGGTGAAAATGATTCTGGACATTGGTAGAAAGCAGGGAGAATTCACATTCCAAGGTTCAGAAGATATGACATGTGGCAGAAGAACTTAAGAGAAGCCATGTTTGGGTGTGTGTTCTTATTAGTCCTTCCAAGGTATCTAAAGGACTTCCTTGGTGTTAGCTAGGGTAAGTCACATTAGCTGCTATAACAAAAAGTCCTCAAATTTCAACCACATGGGAAAGATGAAAGGGAACTTTTAGTTCGCATTCCTATGTACTGTGTGGGTCAGTAGGGGTGGGAGTAGTCATGTGGAAATCATTTCAGCCCCCTAAGACTCGGTCTGCCAATCATTTACAGATAGAGATAACAATAAATGAGATACCGCACACAAGGCAGTTAGTATGGAATTTAGTTGTACAAGGTCATTCATAGAGACTGCCCTTTCCATTCACCACTTAGCTATCCCTTTGGTCTTTGAAGTTCTCCATTGGATCTAGATGGAAGATGAGGGAAGTGTGAGTGTGAAGAGAGATTTTGGTAAGCCAGGCCCAGAAATGGTTCTTGCCCAGAACCCAGTCTGTGATTATATCTTGTAAAAGGTAAGCTGGAAACTGTAGTCAAGCTGTATGCCTAGAGAAGCGTTTGATGTATACTTAATCTTACAATAGGCATCTTGGCTATAATAACAGCAACTATAAAAGTAATAGCAATAGTAGCTAAATATTATGGCTTGCTTAGTGTGTGCGAAACCCTGAGCTAAATGCCTTGTGTGGATTATCTCACTGAATGCTCAGCCCCACTCTCTAGATAAGCCAACTGAGTCTTAGAGGACTGAAATGATTTGCTCAGAGTCATATGATCAGTGAGGACTGCAGCTGAGACCCAACAACAAGTCCACTTAACTTTAATTCACAAGCTCTCAGTTCCCCTTTCTACACCACCCTCATCTTCATATCCCTTTGGTCAGTTCTGGTCCAACCTTGATCCCATTCTTCCTTTTACCTGGGCTGAAACAGTGCCTCCTTCTGACTGAGACCTAGAAACTTAGCATTCTAAATTAAATTCCCTCTCATTTCCATCCTTACATAGTAAATCCTGATGAGGGAGAGACACTGCTAGATATTCTGTCACAAATAAGGCATTGTCCCCGCTGTGGGATGAAAAATGAGCGAGGCCAGGACTACACTGGTTTAGTACCAAATATCATTCTATCATTTTCTTCTTCATAAGTAGTGACATTTAACAGAAATTTAAATAATCCTTCAAACTCCAAATTACTCTTAAAATACGTGCCATTTCATTCTTTTGCTTTATCTCAAACTTAGGTTCTTTGGATGTATTAGTCCATTATCTGTTGTTGTAACAAAATACCAGAGGATGGGTAGTTTATGAAGTAAAGTAAATAGGTTTATTTGGCTCATGATTCTGGAGGTTGGAAAATCCAAACAGCATGGTGCCAGTGTCTTGGTGCATGATGGAAGGGTATAACACGTGGCAGTGGTGTTCATCTGTGATGAGCTGGTCTGGGGGGACTCTTCATGGCCCTCAGGAACAATAAGTGAAGATTTGGTGTGACCCTTTGTCACAGCGTGGTAGAGAAAGAGAAAGGGAGGGCAAATGATATAGTTCAGTAGTAGAGCACATGCTTAGCATGTGAGGCCCTGGGTTCAATTCCTAGGACTCTTACCCATATTCTCCCCAAACAAGAAAGGAATCGGTTACTTGCAGAAAACACACACTTGGGGGAACCTTGGTTTGCAACCAGTCACTCTAGTGAGAACTCACTCACTCCTGGGACCACCTTCTGACTGTGGTGCCCCAAGACCAACTTATCTTGCGCTAGGCCCTACCTCTTAAAGACTACCTGAACACCACCTTACTGGTGACCAAGCCCTGCACATGAACACTGGGGGACACACTCAAACCGTATTTAAACCATAGTACTGGATAAAGAAATGCCTTTCTCTTCACCCTGTTATATTCTCTCTACTCTCAGTAACTGCCCTAGCAGATGACTTTCAGGACCAGCTAAATTTTTTCTCTTCCCCTTCTACCTCCATTCATAACATCTTTCCTTCCACCTTATTGATCCTCCTCTCATTCAATAAATATTTTCTAAGCACCTAATTGGTACTAGATATAATACAGTAAGAAAGAAAATAAATATTTCCCCCTTTAAGAAGTTTACATCTAGCTAGGTAGGCACAGTGGCTCACTCCTTTAATCCAGTGATTTGGGAGGCTGAGGCAGGAGGATCACAAGTTCCAGGTCAGCCTCAGCAACTTTGTGAGGCCCTAGGCAATCTAGTGAGACCCTGTCTCAAAATAAAAAAATATGTATTTTGTAGCTCAGAGGTAAAGTGCCCCTGGATTCAATCGTCAGTACAAAGGAAAAAAGAAGAAGTTTACATCTAGTTGGATAAAAATTTTTATTTTCTGTGAAAGTATCATCCATATGAAGAGTGGTGAGAAGGACTGGAAAGTGTTTCACAGTGCAAGTGTAAGGAAATTCCACTCAACTCCCCAGCAAAGTGACTTATTCCCAGATACCAAGTATATAGGATTCAAATCCAAGCCTAAAATGGAAATTAACACGTTGTTACTGTGATGTTTTTTCTGTTTTTTTAATATATATGTAAATATATACTGGGGATTGAAATAAGGGGTGCTTAACCACTGAGCCCATCCCTAGCCCTTTATTTGTTTTTATTTTAAGAAACGGTCTCACTGAGTTGCTCAGGACCTCACTAAGTTGCTGAGACTGGCCTCAAACTTGAATCTTCCTGCCTCAGCCTCCCTATCTGCTGGGATATCAGTGAACTTTAAATTCACAAATGGCCAGGTCCTACTGATGAGATGATGACCATGAAAGGAGCCGTCTTCTCCCCTTCCGGGCTGAGGGAGACATCCTCAGTTGATCACAGCCACATGAGCCCTGCGAGTCTTCCTCAACATGACCCTGTGGACAGCACCTTCTGATGAAGTGGAATTGGCATAGGCTGTGAACCCCCGGAATTTACCACCCCTGGAATTCTGTGTACCAACAGTGTGTTAGGACGGTATTTGTAAATATGCAAAGTAATGGAGATGCTTGTCTCTGGGTGTTCTTTTCGTGCACAAAGAAATATATCTTTGACTAAATTAAAAGTAATGATACCCAACCGCTACGCTGAATAGAGGTGGGGAGACCAATGAAGAAATCAAAAGCGGAGCAGCACACAGTTTTGTTGTGGCAGGGTAGTCTTCCAGGGTTGGGATATGTGTCCGGTGGCAGAAAGCCATGGTGACCTGTCTCCCAACTCAGCACTGTCCTCGTGCTGACAGACACACTTTGCTGAGCGTGGAAAGGGCCAGCAAAGAAAGGAGAAGTAAAAGCAACACAACCTGTAAGTCTCTTCCCATCCTGTGCTTGATAACACAGGACCGGGAGACCAGTTTTCCTCCCTACGCCCTGCTCCATCTGCGTCTTTGCCCATGTGGCACTAATGGAGGTGGGGATGCAAGTGCTGTTGGTTGGCATGGAACATGGACATAAATAGAGCTCTGCCTGCCCCCAGAGAGGGCTAGATGAGGGAAAGGGAGTTCTGCCAGGGTCGGGAGGAGACGGAGGCTGCAGGCACAGGATTATTTATTATTAAGGTGCTTTAGTGACATGAGAGCAAGGATTCCCAGTCGCCAGGGCAAAGATTCTAAGTTTTACCATGTTCACATCTGCGTATGTTTGTAAGGACAGGAATGCTGTCATGGAGCTGGCCCTCCAGGGTGCCTTCAAGGACACCTGCTCTCCCAGTGAATGTGTTCAGTCAAGAACAGGGGAAAGCCCTGGTGTGTGACCTTGGCGTTGGGTGGAGGTGGGAGCAGTCTACCCAGGTGCAGGCAGAGAGGGGTGCAGAGGTTGCAGAGAATTTAAAAAAGTAATAGAATCAATGAAAAGTCGTTTTCCTTTCATCGCCATCATACTGCAGAAATTCTAAACCACCCTCCCCACTCCACAGGATGTACAAAGCATACTTGGAGCCTGCATGTTTAGACTCCTGGGTTCCCAAGTTCAGTTTCTTAGCCCCCTTTCCCACACTGCTGTCACCTATTGCCAGCCCTGGTGGATATAAAGGTTCATGAGGCACAGACTTCAAAGACTAAGAGCACATTTATTGGGAGGACGATTAATGATTTGTTTCATGAAATACATTAATAGCTAATCAAATGAATCAACATTTTATTAAATAATCATTTAATGGTATTTTTTCCTTCTCATATCTGCATGGTTTTTCATTTTATTTTCATTCAGAAAGTATTGACTGAGTTCCTACTATGTGCCAGGCCAGGTTCTGGGGAGGGGGATTACCCCCAGAGTAGACAAGACACACGAGGACAGGGCTGGCGTTCTAGCAGACAGTCAGCAAGTGGACAAACACATCCCCAGGGTGGTTTTAGCAAATGTGAAGGGCCATGAAGGGAATGTTCTAGAGTCCTGAGTGTGATGGGCAGGGCCAGTCTGCGATGGGCAGGGGGAGGCATTTGGGCTGAGACCTGAAGGATGAGAAGGAACCTATCATGGTGGAGAAAAGAAACAGCAAATGGCAAGATCCAGAGGCAGGAACAAGTCTGGCGTGTAAGAGGAAGGGAAAACGGCTGGCGCAGCTGGGCCTACGAAGGCGCCATTCTGGGGAAGAGGCAAGGGGAACAATTACAGGAGGTTGGAAGATTTTGTCATGGAATTCGCATTTTCTAACGCAAATTAGTCCCCCCTGCTCTGCGGTTTCATTTTCTGTCATTTCAGTTACCTGCAGGCAACAAGAAGAAAAAGAGTGATGTCAGTATAATAAAGTATTTTCAGAGACAGAGACAGAGAGACCGCATTCCTATAACGTTTATTATAAGGCATTGCTACAATTATTCTTTTATTAGTGTTAATTTCCTTCTGTGCCTAACATATAAATTGAATTTCATCCTAGGTATGTATGCACAGGGAAAATTGTAGGGTGTGTAAAATTAGGGCCTAACTGTGGTTTCAGGCATCCCCTGAGGTTCTAAGAACATGTCCCCCGTCAATAAGGGAAGATCATTTCCTGGGCAGGCAAGGGGGCGAGTGCGGGGATTGCAGGGCCTCAGTGCCCACTTTCCTCGATCCCCCTCATTTGCATTACTGCGTCTTCTGCTGGGCCGGTTTCATGCTCAGTTCCTTCAGCAGAGGCTTCCCCGAGTTCCTGGATCCCTGCCTCCCAGCTCTCCAGCCTCTCCTCTCTGGTCATTTACCTTCTGAAGTTCTGCTCTGCGGGCACCAATGCCCCTGTTTGGTGTTCTCTCCAGCCTTGCAATTGCTTGAGGAAGGCAGGCTTTGTGGCCCCAGGCCTCGTTCCCATCCTTGGCAAATTTCAAAACCCACACCAGTTTTCTAGGTGGGAGGAGAGACATCAAATTAACCCAGGTCTTCCTTTTCTTGTGAGTGGAATTTATCACCTTGAAATTGTCCTTGAACCTTCTTGGGGAAAGAGATAAGCCTGGGAGTGAGGAGGAGGGAGAAGGAGGAAAGGAGGAATTCAGAGCTGTTGAGGCCTGGGAGAGTTAAGAGAGAGTGATTCCCTGCCCTGACTTCCGGGCTGACAGGCGTTATCTCTGTCCACCAAGGATTTTTCTCTTTTCAGTCTGTTACAAGTTCCTCTTCCTTCTGACCCTTGTCTGCAGATCTGATGGGGGAAACTTATTCATTTAAGAACTTAACACATAGCTTGCTCGGGGTAGAGACAGATTGGTTATCCTATTATTTAAGAATAAAAATAAAATTGTCTCCCTCTCTCTCTCCTTCCCAATTCCCACATCCCTATGCAAAATTTACTCACTCTTGGTAAGAACTGGTTGCTGGATTCCACTGACACAGAGAACAGTAAGGTGGATTCTACTTTTTTCCTGGAGTAGAATATGATCCCTGTGGGAAACTTGCTTCAGTTCTTTCTTTTTTAAAATAAGAAAATAAATCGTAGGAGAAATGCAGCAAGTTATAGCAGTGAATAAATGGTGTCCTAGAGGACAAGCAGGGGGATGGATCTGGGCTTCTTGCCTAGAAACAGTGCATGCTTGTATTTTATTTCAGAAGGAAAAAGATGACACTTAATTTCAGATTTCTATAGCAAGGAAGGTAACAATGATGCCCAGAACTTTCTGGGTTCCCTCTAGAGATTTGGCTGAGTTTTGTTGTTTGTATACTGTATCTAAGATGAATTTGTTTTTGTTGATTGTTTTGTTTGGAGAAGGCCCTTTATCCGTTAAGTTTTGTTGGGGAGCAGTGTGGTTTGAATATGGCTTGTCCCCCAGTTCATGTGTTGGGAGAACTGGTCTCCAATGTAATGGTGTGGACAGGCGGTAGGATCTTTCAGAGGAAATTAACTCAAGGGGGCTCCACCCTTACCAATAGATTAATATCTTTCTCCAGAGACTGAGTCAGTTCTCATGAGACTGGGTTAGTGCTTGCAGGAGTGGACTAGTTCTTGCAAGAGTAGGTTGTTACAAAACTATCCTACTGTCACTCTGGGATACATGCTCCTGCAATAAGTGTCCTTCTTCTGTCTGTCCATGATGTGACGCAGCACAACGCCCTCACCAGAAGCCAAGCAGATGCTGGCACCATGCTCTTGGTCCTCCAGAATTGTGAACTAAATAAACCTCTTTTCTTTACAAGTTACCCAGCCTCAGGTATTTTCCTGCAGCAACAGAAAATGGACCAAAACAAGGAGCAAAGCCATGTAAGCTACAATTTTTCTAGAGAAGAGAGATTTATAGACTCAAGAGCAAATCTATCCTTCACTTTTCAACATGTGATCTGTGAATCTGTCAATATTATATGTCAATCACATACTATTTATTGACAAGTCACTCAACTTTGGATCCAGATAAGATCAGAGCACTGACAATGATATCTGGTTGAGGAATGAAGACATATCTTTGATGTATTAGGAAGTTTTTTTTAATTTCAAATTTCAGATGATAGAATATCCAACCCCAATTGACTAAAAAAAAAAAGATGAATTACTGATTCACAAAAATTGAAACTCAGAGGTGGGTGGGTATGTATTAATCAGTGATTGATGAGTAATATATCACCTTAACACTGCATCTTAAAACAACTGTTTATTTGGCTCATTATCTGTGAGCACGCAATTGAAGCTGGGCTCAGTAGGATCTTTCTTTCGTCTTCACTGGGTATAGGTGGATCGCCAGGGTTTCTTGGATCAGCTCAGCAGCAATGTTTCTGGTAGCCAGCGGCTGTTGGCTGGCTGTCTTAGTGCTCCTACCCCGTGGTGCTCATTCCCCAGCAGGCCAGCCCAGGTGAGCTTTTGACAGTGGAAGAATTCGGAGAGAGTGGAAGCGTACACCCTCACGTCCACTTCCTTGTGTTGCGTAAGATGACTTACAAGACCCTGACTTGGTCGGCTTTTTCACTATTGTGACTAAAGGACAAGACAAGAATAACTTAGGAAGAAAAGTTTATTAAGTGCGGGCTCCGAGTTTCAGAGGTCTCAGTCCATAGGTGGCCAGCTCCGTTCCTCAGGGCTCGAGGTGAGGCAGAACATCATAGTGGAGAGAGAAACTCCACGCCAGAACCAAAATATACATCCCAAAGGCACTCCCCCAGTGACCCACCTCCTCCAGCCTCACCATATCAGCCTACAGTTGCCAGTTGATCCCTGTCAGCGGATTCACTCACTGATCATTTCATCTCAGCCTTCCTGCCGTGTCACACATGAGCTTTTGGGGGACACCTCACATTCAAACCCATTGGAATTGGAAGGTGTTGTCAAAAGGAGCAACAGGTGCTGCCGCTGCAGGCCTAGCGACACACACCATTGGTACGGCTCCATTCACTGATTAGGTGTAATAATGCAGCAGGTTAAGATAGGTGCTCTGACTCTAGATTTGAATCTAGATCTTCAGCTACAGCTTGGCCTGGATTACGCTTCTCAGCACAAAGCATAACTCTACATGACATGAGGACTATACCATGCTACCTGGAGGGGGTTTTACTTTGTAATAGAAATATCACCCCGATTGATGGTAGCTTTTGCTTTTTGTGATCATCTCCTGTGTGTTGTGGGATCAATACACTTTCAAATACTTGCCCATTCACCAAGGCATTATCTCTCCAAACTTCTTTGTCCCTGCTTATATTTGTCAACTTTACAATCCTTTTATTACCAGCAAAAGCTTTGGGAAGCTACAAATGAAAGCTGGGATTATAAAAGGATTCTTATTAGAGCATGCTTTCTTTGAGTCATGGAGTACAATACCCTCCGTTCTCCCCTTGTGAAAAGATGTGTTTTCTTGTTTAATTAGAATAGACCTCTGTTCCATTAGAAGTGGACAAGTAGGACAGCAGGACTGAGACTCCAGGCTCCAGAAAAAAAAGGGGTGATTTATTTTAGCTCTGGTCCACTTTTAGAGTGTATCACAGCTTGTGAAATATTCCATCATGTTTGGGAAAGGATGAATACAGGAAAGCACCATCTCCCTGCCACACAGTAGCTGGTCATAGTCTCCATTTTTATTATTGTTTTTGTTGTTTTTGCTTTGCAATTAAAGCCTGTGTTGGAGAAACGCAAAGCCAAGTGCATCAATTAAGGTCCTAGCAAGAAACAGATGGCACACTCAATTTGGATAATTTGCGCTGAGTCTAGCAAAGAGACTTTTGCAAAGATGCACACAGGACTAGAGGAAACCACAAGCAACGGTGTTGACCTCCACAGGGAGAAACTGTCCCACTTAGAACAAGAGTTGGCAAACTGAGGCTCACAGGTAAAATCTGGCCTGCTACTTTTTTTTTTATGAAAATAAAATTTTATTGAAACACAACCACACACATTCCAAAGGCAGAGTTGAGTAGTTGCATGAGACTGACTGTGTGGGCTGACGAAGCTTAAGCTGTTTCTATCCAGACCTTCACACAGGAAGGTTGCAGCAAGGCCAGGGCAAGGGTAATGTAAGTGAGGTGTTTAAGGTACAAAACTCAAGGACTGGGGCTGAAGTGGTGACTCAGCCTGGTATGCACGAGGATGTGAGTTCCAACCCCAGCACCACACACACAACGAAGGGTCAGGGTAACAAAAACCACATGAACATGAAAATACTAAATAAAAATGGATTCTCTCTTTCTCTCTCTTGCTATCCCTCTCTCTTTAATAAAAAAACAAAACAAAACAAACAAAAAAACAAAAAACCCACCTTAAACAGAACAAAGAAAAACCTCAAGGACCTACTAACTCTCGGGTCTTGTACTTTGTACAACCTTGACAGTGGGTACCTTTGTAGATTCAGCTTCCTCACTTGGTTCTCCCAATGTGAACCTGATTTGCTGATCCCTGAGCTAGAGAGTAACTCTAAGGAGAAGGCTTCCTGACAAGATCTATGGTTCTCCAGAAAGAGATGCCACCAATTGGTGGCAACTCTGCAGACTTGGAGATGGGAGGAGCCAATCCGCAACCTGCCTCTCTTCCTGCCAGTCGAGTTCTCACCTGCCTCATCCCCTTGGAATCACAGGACCAATGACCCAGTTGATCGGCTCCATAAAAGTCAGCATCTTGGGGAACAGATTAGAATTGGAGAAGGGCGGAAAGATTATCTCTGGAGCACCCAGAGGACAGGGAGGACAAGGGGCTGCGAAGAGAACTTTCTCCAAATCCAGGTGCTTTAGCCACTAGGGAATCACTGTCAGGAACCAGAAAGGATGGTGGTGATCATTCAACCCAAAGAAACTGCATGAAAAGCAACCAGGGAGGGAAACTGGTGGTGTGTTCATTAAAGTTGATCATCCGGAAGGGGGAAATCCATCCTAGAGATGAACTATATGAAGAAAGGTTGGATCCCAGCCTTCTTCATAACATACATCAAAAGTATGAAAATATGTGGATTCTGTGATGATTTGTTTGAAGTTTGATTTCCCCACTGCAGACTCATTGATTTATGTCAGCACCCAGCCTGATTCTTGACACACCGTAATTGCTCAAGAAATATTATTGAATAAACCATAGATTAAAGAATATGCCCAAGAAGGCCCTTGAGTTCAAAGCCAGCCTCTCAAGTTCAAGGACAGCCTCAGCAACTTAGCAAGGCCCTAAGTAATTAGGGAGACCCTGACTCAAACTTTTAAAAAATTAAATAAAAAGGGCTGGGTTATAGCTCACTGGTTAAGCACCCTGTGTTGAATCCCCGATACCCACCCACCCTCAAAACAAAAACACAAAACTTGCATTTAAAAATAGTGCAATGTGTCCATGGGATGAAAGAGATAGGGGCAAGCAAAAAGCATGAAAGCAACTGGGACAAATAGGTAGGGGTAAAATTAGGAATGATTAAAGATGCTACATTAAATTTTTTAACACAAAACTTAAACATGTATCATTTGGTCAATCATATGATGAAAGTCTTAAACTTTTTTTTTTTAGAGAAAGAGAGAGAGAGGGATTGTGTGAGAGAGAGAAGGAGAGAATCAATTTTATTTAGTTTTTCATGTGGCTTTCATTGCTCTGACACTTCGCTGTGTACGTGGTCCTGGGTTCGAACCCGCATCCTTGCACATGCCAGGCAAGTGCCATAACCGCAGAGCCACCACTCCAGCCTAGTTTTAGGCTTTTTGAAAGAAAAATTAGGCTACAGTGCATTGCTAAGACTTCTACATTGTCTTTCTTGCATAAGCTACACTCATGAAGACTTGTTTAGCAATCTCAGTGTCTTTAAAATAAGACCTAAAAGCTTAACATGCTAGAAAAGATATTATGAGGGCAGTATGCATATAATTCTTTACAATTTTCCTTACTTTTTAACAGATTTGCCAATATTTTTCCTAGTGGCTTGGTTTCATCAAATCTTTCCAAAGTACTCTATCTAGTTTTCACAGAAATATCTGTTTCCTTTCTTGCTCATATTGCATAATGCACGTGATCACAATAATAAGTACAGCTAGAATAAATGGGTTTGGGAATAAATGTGAAGAACTCTTAGTAATAGAGCCAGACCAAGGGCGTGTTGGAAGGTAACCTACTTGCCAGAAGCCTCAGTCTGTTGGGGTTATTGGAATTGTGATGAAATCTGTTAATTTGGTGAGTTGCTTAAACAGAGATTATTTAAGAGAGATTGTTCTGTGTGTGATTATCAAGAATTTTTCTTTTTGCAGTGCTTAGGCTGGAACCCAGGACCTCTCATGCGGTAGGCAAATGCTCTGCTACTGAACCGCACAAGCAGCTCAATACTTAACACTGTTGAGGTTAAAGACAAGGGTCAATCCATTTAGCACAGACTTTTGCCTTGCTCTCCTGCAAACAACCCAAAAGAAGGAAGGGTGATAAACTAAAATTGGGCAGTAGGGCTCCTCATAGTTGATTATGATGAGAGATGTCATTCTGTTTTTTTTTTTTTGTTTTGTTTTTTTGTTTTTTTGTTTTTTTTTAGGGCTGACGGGGCCTTGCACATGCTAGGCAAGTGCTCTGCCACTGAGCTAAATCTCCAATCCCGAGAGATGTCATTCTGAACTTTGTCCAGTGGCTTGTGCCCCCAGCATAAAGTAAATGCAGTCATCTGCTGGAAACTACATGAAGCTGTTTTCCTTTGGCCTGATATTTGCCCAGAAACTTGGTTTCCTCCTGAGCAGTGAGGGAGAGGAAGCATTAGCCCAAAGGAATCTGCACCAACCTGAGGCTTGAGCTGGACAGGGGAACAGGGCTCTCATCATGGAGGAAGTGTTGCATGTTGAGGAAAAATTAGTCATCCTCAGACTTATGTTCCTAACCTGGCCCTGCCACTTATGAACTTTGCAATCTTGTTCATGCACGATACTTAGTCTTCTGTGTCTTTGTTAAGTTACCTGTAAAATAAATAGTAAATATTCAATCCATAATATTTAACAATTCCTCTCTTGCAGAAATGCTGTTAGTATCAAGTGAAAGAAAGATACATGTACAAGTTTAAATATTTTCCTTTCCTTTCTTTTTTTCTTCAGGTGCATCTGTAGAGTTAGGATAGGCTCAGTTATGCTACAGTAACAACTTCAAATTACTGAAGAAAACAGCAAAGACTTGTGGGTTTTTTTTCCCCCCTCACTCACATTGTGTATCCACCATAGGTTGACATGAGATCTCTGGTCAGCACACTCACTTGCTCTGGGACGCAGGCTGATGGCATGGTCGCCATCTTAAATATTGCCAATCACCACAGCAGAGACAAGAGCTCTGTAGAGTGTCCACAAGCAATTAAGTACTTGACCTGAAAATGAAGCATGAAACTTCTCCTGGCAATTCATTGACCAAAACTATTATGCACAGGTTCCTCTTATACTCCCAAGCAGGACAAGAAGTGTAATTCTCAAGTGGCCTCAAAGTGTAAGAAATGGAAGGATTTGGTGAACATCAGTAATGACTGCCACACCACTTTTTTTTTTTAATATCATCTTGCCTGCTTTCCTTCTCTCCTCTCTCTTTCTCTCTGCCCTTCTTTCTTTTTAGAGGATGTAGTATGGTGGACATATAAACACGAAAGCCAAACAAAGCTCACCTCTTTTGCTTACCAGCTGTGTGGGCAACGTTGGGAATAACTCCTAACACTATTGTCTTAAAAGGGTGTTTATCATGAAAATTAAATGAAGTAGTACAGGGACGATCTCTAGGAACTGAGTAGAAACTTAACAAATGTCTGTTTCCTTCTTCCAGTCATCAAATTCTCATACCTCCTTCCTCCCCCTTTTCCAAATTCTCCTTATAGGAAAATGTGAAGGTTTGGGGTCCAGATGCAGGACCCCAGAAAAGAAAAGGAACCCTTTCTGCTTTTATATTACCTTCCACCTTCAACCCTGCCCTCAAATGATATTGCAGTGGCAGCCAGAGTCAAGTATGATGAGCCCTGATTACCCCAAGGTCATCTCAGGGTGCTGGGAATTGCAAGGAAATGCTGAGCTGTTATTGGGTCTGAGGGCTCTGGGGAGAGTCATCTCCCTTGGGGATTTGTCTGAGCCCTGTTAGCTCCAGGAGAGGCCTGTGTGGCTTCAGTGGTATCAGCATTTCTCAAACTTATCATGCACGTGAATCACCAGAGGATCTTCAAATGCATTTCTGAATCTGCAGGTCTGAGTGGGGACTCAATATTCTTCAGGAGCTTCCAAGAGATGGCAGAGCTGTGAGTCGGCCCACAGTTAGAGAGGTGCTAGAGGAATGAAATGAGGATCTAGGAGGTGTAGAATTGAATTAGAATCCTCGATCTGCTACTTGTCCATGGAAAGGTGTAGGCAAAACACTTCTCACCTCCAAAACCCCATTTCCGCATCCACAGAATGGGCAGCCTCAAGGTGTGCTTTGCAAAGAGGTACCAGTGAGATCATAAGGTGAGAGACTGTCAACTGCAAAGCATTGGGAGTGTTAGCTGTTGTCCCTACCTCCTCAGACTGTGAAGCCTGGGCTTTCCTAAGCCCAAAGCCACCCTCTTCTCTCTCTTGCTTTGAGTAACAGATGTTGGAGGATGCCTGTCCTCAGCACATCTTGGCTTCCAGAGAGACTGAGCTTGCATAACTGGTAAGTGTGGAGAGGTGAGAGGAGCACTACATCTAGACTACCTACAAGTCGGTGCGGGCAGAGAGCATGATGGGAGAGTAGGGGGTGTTCCCAAGCTAAGCGATGTCACCCTAACGGTGGCCGCAAAGGTATCTTAACCAAATAGAACCTTTGGAACCAGGCCACGAGCAGTGAGACCCTACTTTTTCTTATGGGATGCGGTGATAAAGAAATTACATAGTTATTTGAGAGGAACATAAATAAAGATTAATAGGTTAATGAGTTATTTTCCTTTCATTACTACACTATTGTACTTTATTATAATTGCTTTGCACTCATTTAATTAAATTTGAACTGGGGCCAACACAAGATAATTTGTTTTCCCTGTACTGAACAATGAGTATGCAGATTGGATGTACTGAAGCAGTAATCAGCCCTCTGTTTGTAACACTTTTCTACTCTGAGTAGACATTATAATTGATAATTTGATTGTTGCAGCACTCTGTGCAATATATTTTAAAGCAACATTAACATAATGGAAATTATGTTGTGAGCTTAATCTCAGCTTTTCACTGAGAGGCTATCGGCTCCTCAGTGTAAACCTGCCACGGTTGACAACAGCAGGTCTCTCTCTCTCTCTCTCTGCCCCCCGCTCTCTCTCTTCTCTCACTTCTCTCCTCTTTTCTCTCCCTCTCTCTCTTTCCTCTCTCTTTTCACTCCTTCTATCTCCTCTTTCCTCTCCCCCCTCTGTCTCCTCTCTCCTCTTTTCTCTCCCTCTCTCTCTTTCCTCTCTCTTTTCACTCCTTCTATCTCCTCTTTCCTCTCCCCCCTCTGTCTCCTCTCTCCTCTTTTTTCTCCCTCTCTCTCTTTTCTCTCCTCTTTTCTCTCCCTCTCTCTCTCCTCCTCTCTGCCCCTCTCTCTCCCTTCCTTCTTCCCCCATGTATTCCCTTTCTTCCCTTCATTTCAATCTTCTTTTCTTTCTCTTTATTTTTTCCTTTGGTAGCCGGGATTGAACCCAGGGGTGCTTTACCACTGAGCCACATCCCCACCCTTTTCTTTTATATATGTTTGATTTTGAGACAGGGTCTCGTGAAGCTCTGAGGCTGGCTTTGGAGTTGCAATCCTCCTGCTTCAGCCTCCTGAGCCTCTGGGATTACAGGTGTGCACCGCAGCTCCTGATCCTCTGCTTTCTTCCCTTCTTCCATAACTGCATTCACTTTCTTCTCTTACCTGTTCTCTAGCTCTATGGAAGATAGCAAAATGATGAAATAGGGAACGTTCACAGCAACCGCTCAGCCGTGAACCCTAAGTTTGAGACCTCACGTCCAGGACATCTGGGAAAAGCAAGGAAGAAGTTTTCCACAAATGAATCTGCTCAAGGTGGGCAGCGTGCATCCAGCGCCACACTGTGAACACACTGGACTGATTTGCAGGGGGACACGTGCTCTTGGAGGGCATTTCTGTGAAAAAGCCTCTGGCATTTCCTTTGTCTATAGTCTGTTCTTATAATTGCAAACATTTTCTTGAAAAGATGTGACTTTTATCCCTGTGCATACATCTGGGAACTAATACTCTTTAGTGCAAGGTTTTCTTGTCCTGCAATGGAAACTAGGTGTGACATTCTGTTTAATAATCCCAGGCCAGAGATGTTGGACATAGGAAAGGGAACCTTGTGCCCAGGTGACTTTTGTTGAATTTTCATAACTCTGTAAATATTTGTTTCTGTGTTTGTTTTGGGAGGAAAACACCTGTGAGTGGTTGGAAATGACTCTGTTTGATTTGGAAGAGCTGCAAGAGGGGAGTCTGAATGTTCTTTGTTTTCCACTAACCTGTCCAGGCCCTGAATTTGTTGCAAAAATCTAATTTTTTAAAGAAAAGCCTGTTCTTTCATCTCTATGCCCTTTGGAAGCCTGGGAACCATACTGCAGTCTGCTTCTGTATTTTCAAACTACCTGTCAGCATGGAAGAAGAGTGGCACCTCAAGGATTACATTCTTTGGGAGGGATAATGTTTTGGAGAAGGCAGAGTTGTCTCTGTAATATATTTTCTATAATGAACACCTGAGTGTTGTAGCTGAGCCTCTGTCTCCACCCCCTCCTTTCTACATTTGTATTTTTTCATTAAAAATTAAGCTACAGTCAGGTGTGGTGGTGCACGCCTCTTAATTTCAGCCACTTGAGAGGCTGAGGCAGGAGGATCACAAGTTCAAAGCCAGCCTCAGCAACTCAGTGAATCTCTAAGCAACTTAATGAGACCTTGTCTCAAAATAAAAATTACAAAACAAAATAAAAAAGCAGTCTGTGGATGTGGCTCAGTGGTTAAGCATCCCTGGGTTCAATCCCTAGTATCAAAAAAAAGGTTAGACTAGAACTTGACTTATTCACATACCAGTTATCCAGTTCAGAAGCAGCACTTTTAAGTTTTACTTTTGAACTCCCTGTTTTCCTTACTGGTTTGGAAAGAATGTGTTTTAGCCTCCCTCATTATCATGAGATGAACTTCTCTCAGCTTGATTTACTGTTCTAATTATTTAGTATTATTTTCACAGAAAAAGGGCCCAGATACTTAAGTGATTTTTACATTTTACCTCCTGTTAAAAAAGAAAACTCCAATTTGCCTGGATGGAGTGTGCTTCCTCTTGTTCACAGATTATTGAGAAGCCCACAGCAGGTCAGGGTCACAGCCTAGAGACACAACTCCAGCTTCTTGCATCAGCCCAGTCACAGCTTACTGCCTCCAGGGACATTGCCAGAGGAGCCTGCTCCCAAACAAGGACTCGGGTAGATTAGTGGAGCACGGGTACCAAGTACACAGGCCTACGGCAGTTTCCCACCAAATGAAACCAGGACAGAGGGCCTCTCTTGCTCCTGACCATGGATTCCTGGCAGTTGACGCTTAACCAATTACCACTGCACTTGGGATATTCAGCTTGGCCCTTCAGTGTGCATCTGTCATCATTTGGTTTCCCCTAAAGCAGACCTTCCAAAGACAAGGGTTTAAGTGCAAGCATCTTACTTGAAGATGATGCCTATGAACGCCAGAAGGAGAATGAGGATGAGGACAAGGAACACAGAAAGTAAATGATGTGTTATCTTTCCAGTGGGCAACTAGGGCTCAAACCTGCTGGGGAACCTTAGGAGCCACCGAAGAACAGATACCCTAGAGTTATCTCATTGAGTTTGGAGGAAGCCAGGGCATTTAGGCAGAAATTCCCATCAATCACTGGTTGAGGATTCTTCCTGAGAATTAATTTGCTGGAATTTCCTCTCTGATGAACACAGAGCAGATTCTGGATACCAGAGAGGTGAGTTGCAGAGTCCCCACAACTGGAAGTTGGGTCACTACAACTACCAATGTTAATGGCCTAGTTAAGACACTACTTAGCTAGCATGCTAAAGTCTGAGACGATCTGAGTGCACTCTGGCAACGTGTGTTGCAGCTTTGCTATGAAAAGTGTCACACGCACCAACTCTGTCTTTCTTTTTAGACTATCAGCTCCATAAGGGCTGGCATGACATATCAGCCTGTGCTCCATCTGTGATTCTTTTTCTTTCTTTCTTTCTTTTTTAAAGACAGAGGGACAGTGAGAGAGAGAGAGAGAGGAAAGAGAGAATCAATTTTATTTTAGTTTTTCACCTGACTTTCATTGCTTAGAGACTTCGTTGTGCACGTGTTGCTGGGGTTTGAACTCGCGCACTCATGCATGCTGGGCAAGCGCCGCAACCGCTGAGCCACCGCTCCAGCCCTCCATCCGTGATTCTTACCTGTATGTTCATATTGAACAACCAAGAAGTACTGATCATGGCCCAGGCATTGTGCCAAGCAAATTACGAGTTATCTCTGTCAATGTTCACAACAGCCTCACAAAATAGGTACTACTATAATTTCCATCCTACATCTTAAATATCTTGCAAAAGCAGTAGAGTCAGGATATTGAAGCCTAGATAGCCAGACACCAGGGCCTAGACCATCTTGCATGCCCTTCTGGTTAGAATCTGAGTCTGACAGCTCTAGAGACCCCCACTGCCCCAGTGAAATCCATCTTTTGTTGACTACTTCTCTTGTGCCTCATCCTGGGCGTGAGTACTTTGCATTCATTATTTGGTCTGGGTTTCAGTTTTCTCACTGAGGCTGAGCAGTACGTATTATCACCATGTTGGAGCTAAAGACAGTAAGATTCGGGGAGGTTAAACCATGCTGCTCGTGAGTGGCTTTCTCCAAACCCTAACTCCTACTGACACCAGTCATCAAAGTCAGGACTTCAAGATGCTGTGTTTATGACCTAGGCCTCTGTACCAGCAATCAGGCAAATGTTGAAGGAAATGAAGAAAGTTGTGTCCCCAACTCACCCCAGAGAAAGCAGGTGGACCAAGTATGGGTCAGAAATGAGGATCAATAGGGGCATGAGAAACCCACCTCACCAGTTTCCTATCACAAACCTGGTACTACCGGGTCAGATGGTTGCTATGTTTTTTTTTGTTTTGTTTTTGTTTTTTAACAATGCCTTTGATAATATCCAAAGTGCTTTACAATCTACTTCCCCTTCGCCTGGAGAAGTGGCAGAGATGCCAGGCCAACCCTACCAGCCTATAAGAAGCCACTCCTCCAACTTTCTTTGGAAAACCGCACCCAGTGTATCCAAGACAAACAAAATAGCACCACAGCATCCTGAAAGTTGGAGTTTGGGAAATTAGGGGCTGCAAGCCTTCTGCTCTGTGCTGGGGACAACAGTCAAACCCTGGGCAAGCTCTCATTGCTGGGGATGCAGGGTTAGACAGGGGACAGGGGCGCACACCCATGCCCCTCTGAAATGGATGTTAGACACTCACTAGATGGAGCCAACGGGGACCTTTCTTCTCTTTTTCCATTTAATGGCTCTCTTCTCCCTTTTTCTTTGTCTCCTGCTTCTTCCATATCCTTTGTAGAAAAGGAAGCCCAGTGTGGTGGAACACGCCCTGCTTAGGAAATTAGCAGACCCCACTGTAGTCAGCAAAGATGATGGATGCCGCATTCAGACTGGATGGTATCAGCTCTGTGCTTCAGTGGCTGACCAGCCAAGCAACCTCCCTCTGCTCTCTGGATTTCAGCTCCCCGTCTGAAACACAGGGCAAATGCATCAGATTATGGCTAAAACTGTTTGAACAGAACAATAAAACTTATCCTAAACGGTGCTTACAATGATTTTTTGAACCTGTATTTTTAAAATAGCAAATTCTGGGGCTGGAGCGATGGCTCAGCGGTTAAGTTACTTGCTTTGCATGCACAAGTATGAGGGTTTAAACCCCAGCACCACGTACACAATGAAGTGTCCAAGCAACGAAAGTCCATGAAAAACTAAATAAAATTGATTCTTTCTCTCTCTCTCTCTCACTGTCCCTCTCTCTTTAAAAAATAAAATAAAATAAAATAGCAAATTTTATAGTTTAAGAAAATCGAGATTAATCACATTCCTTGAAGAAACAGATCTGGCTGCCTTGGACTCCTACTCCCATGCGGCTGTCTATTGGTGCTGAGTTCTGGTGGACCCTTCCAGGAGAGGCCCACATTCTCCGCTCATGGTCCACACTTAACTTTTTTTCCTACACTCACCTGGCTTTGGGGCTGGGAAGAGGATGGAGAAAGGTACAAGTCCAAGGGGACCTTGGAGGCCCCTAAAAATGCACACGGCCAGAGAATTCTCATGCCTGTGCTTTTCCTGCTTAAACAAGACCAAGAAGGAAACATCTACAATAACCTGGGACTGACTTTAAAGAATAGCAGTAATGAGATGGGCACGATGGTGCATGCCTATTATCCTGGCGACCCTGGAGGCTGAGACAGGAGGATCACAAGTTCAAAGTGAGACTCAGCAACTTAGTGAGGCCCTGAACAACTTAGCAAGACTTTGTCTCAAAATAAAAAGTAGAAAGGGGTGGGGATGTGAATACATGGTTAAGTGTCCCTGGGTCCAATTCCTGCTAAATACCCAAAAGGAATGACAGTAATGGCTGCATGTGCGATGCGTAAGATGCCTTTGCAGGCAGGGTCTTACTGGAGTCTCCAACCAGAAGACAGATGGCTGCTGGGACCCACTTTTCTTATCGCAAGATAAGAAGCCTGCAGTGCTGAGAGGCAACGTGACCTGCCTAAAGTCACAAAGCTACTGATTGTGGAAAACCAACTTCAAATCTAGATCTGCTCCCTCCTGGCACAGTGATCCTCCTGCTGTGGCAGGAAGTCGCTCCACCGCAGAGGGAACACTGTCTCATGCTTCCCTGTTTTCTTAGCCACCTGTTCAGGTGTCCAGGGCAGCTGTTACTAAACATACTCAGATGAGAAAACTGACTTCAAAGGGGAACCAGTCTGTGGCTTAATTTGAGTAAAAATGGGAGGGATGCTCTCTCGTTCTCTCTACTGGTTGGGGCACTATTTTTTGAGCGTTATAGTTATACACAGTAGTTGAGTTCAAGCCAAAAACGTCATACCTGCTTAGAATTTGATTTCAGTTCCTGATCCCCTACATTCCCTTACCCTTTTCCCTTTCATTCTCCCTCTCTGTCCCATTCTGCTTCCTCTGCTCAACTAGACTTCCTTTTGTTCATCTATTTATTTATATTTATTTATGTCTCTTTCTACCTATACGTAAATGTGGAATTCTCTGTCATATATTTACATATATCGTAGCATGATTTTTTAAGCATTCTTTCTGCATTGACTTCCTTTACCCATCCCTCAACTCTGTCCTGTCCTTCTACATTACAGATTTTCCCTTTATCATTATGTTATCCTACCGTTCCCTCCCCTTTAGCTTTACTTTACTCTAGCTTCCACATTTGAGAGGAAACATTTGACCTTTTAGATTTTGAGCTTGACTTATTTCACTTAGCATGATATTCTCTATTTCCATCCATTTACTGGCAAATGCCATAATTTCATTCATTTGTGTGTGTGTGTGTGTGTGTGTGTGTTGCAGTTTCTTAATCCATTCGTCTATTGATTGGCATCAGGGTTGATTCCATAATTTAGCTAATGTGAATTATGCTGCTATAAACATTGAGGTGGTTGTATTGCTACAGTATGCTGATATTAGATCTTTTGGGAAAATACCCATGAGAGGGATAGTTCAATCATATGGTGGTCATCCCTAGTTTTTTGATGAATCTGCTTTCCAGAGGGGTTTTAATAGTCTGCAGTCCCACCAACAATGTGTAACATATTCCTTCCGTGTGTGCACGCGCGCGCGTGTGTGTGTGTGTGTGTGTGTGTTACTGGGGATTGAACTCAGGGATTTAACCATGAGCCACATCCCCAGGGCCTCGATAAGTTGCTGAGGCTGGCTTTGAACTTGCAATCCTTCTGCCTCAGCGTACTGAGCCTCTGGTCCTTCTGCCTTTTTTAAGGGAAAAAGAGAAAAAAGGGACATCACAGAGCACCAGAAACCAACCTTGTTCACTTTGAAAATTTGGAAATATCTGTTCTGGACTCTTTTCTCTTTTTTCTTCCTTCCTTTTAGCTATGAAAACACAGAATCATCAAGCAATATTTAAGATTTTCGAAATACTGCATCAGCTCCTCAATTGTTATTAACCGAAACACATAAAAGATAGAGTGGAATGATGAGTTCTGCCTCACATATTAGGAATGTGGAATCAGTGATGAAGGAAACACGACCACTTTCACTCAGGGGCTTAGAATGAAGGCTGAGCAAGAAGGCAGATCCCTCGAGATTTCAGTGTCAGCCAGGCTAAGTCTCTAAGAAGAAATGCTTTGATTTTAGGAGCTCCCATAAAGCACGAGGTACCTAATGAATACTTCATATGCAAAATCTCAAAAGCACACAAGTTACTCCGAAAATGGCAGTTTCGTCTTCATTTCACCAATGTGGACACTGAAGGGGAGCATGCCCATAATGCTGCCCAGGGTCATTCCGCAAGCTTGGCTGGGACTCCCAAGCCCACCTTCTCTCTAACACATTGATTCTACAGTAGGAAAAAAAAAAGTCCCTAATTCCCCCATGCCACTGTAACAATCCTGTGAATCAGGGAGTTTCCTCAATCCATTTTTTCCCTGGTGATCCTTCCTGGGCACCTGGGGGTTTCCTACAGAGCCTCTGGGCAGGTCTGAGGTTAGATCTTGTTTGGGTGACTTTGCCATTCAAGAAGTTCCCACAATGAGAGCAGCACAGCCACCTTTCAACAGATTGCACACAGAGGGCTCACTCTTGCTTATTCTGGAGCTCAGGGCTGTCCCTTTTAATTTCCCTTGGGAAGGGAGTAAAGCTGGTTTAAACTGAGTAACCAACATCCAGGAAGCAAAAAACTCACGCCACACCCTTGACATGGTGTTCTAGGGAGGAGGGAGTAAATATTAACCAGAAGGCAAATACGGAAACACTGAGAGGTGGTGCATGGAACAAAAAGCAAGTGCATCTGGATAACAGGAGCTAAGCTGGGGGCTTGGAAGCCAGCCAAGCCTCGGGTTCAAATCCCCTCCGACACGCTAGTGGCGTGGTGTTAGGTACAGTGCTTAATTTCTTAACCTTTGTTTTCTCTGTAAATCTGGGATGATCATACATCCCTTTGAGGCTTCTTATACAGATTAAATGATATAATGTATAGAACATGTTCTGCAGAGTGACTGGCCTTTTATGGGTTCAATGGTAACTGTCATATACACAATTAATGTACACAGAACCCATTTTCAGATTCTTTTCTCAAATTTCCTTGCTGTGTTCATATTTCATGGGAAAAAAAGTCACACCGCAACTTTTACTGTATTATTCTTTTAAAATTTTTAGAGCACATTCTGTGGCCATTACAGATTGGACTGAACCGCATTCGGTGTAAATCTATCAGCCCTAGCATAAGGATGGCTCCTTTATGATGAGCAGGTGGGACCAGGCAGTCCCCAAAGATAGACAGTGATGTGTTCAGTGGACTTCGCTGGCGGAAGGAGGAAGGCGGGCAGGAATCCAACAGGTATTCAGAGAGTTCTGCAGAACAGGCTCTGGGGAGATTGCTTACCCTCCTTCAGTGCAGTCCGGGGTAGGGGCGTCCTGGTCAACCGATGTCCTGCAGAAATGGAAACTGGCAGAGGTAGAAAACACCAGTCACAAGACTTAGGGAAAATAAGATCCTGGTTCATAAGAGGCAGGATGAAAGCTGACACCGGTCCTTCCTGAAAAGAGAAAATGAGGGTATCAGCAATGAATGCAGTGATTCTGGCTGGGTACAAAAGTCTACTGTGCCATTTTGGGTACCTTATTATGAAAAAGATATTGTGTCATTAGTGAGACCCAGCGCAATTCAGCCAAAATGATTGAGGGCAAAAAGATACGTGGATATTTTTAAAAGGGAAATGAAATGAGGCTGTATTTTCCAGGAAAGGGGAGATGGGGGGAGAGGAGGGATTCACAGGTGACACAGCATTCCCAAGTGAAAGCAGAGAATAAAAGCTACAAAGGCCATTTGAGTTCATCAGTGTTTCATCTTTCCTCCTCCCTCTTCTGTTTCCCCAATGTAAGAGTGTCCAAAAGAATCATATATTGAGAAGGACTTTTTTAACATATGGGCATTTGAAAAAGACTTAAACATTGACCTAGACACCGAACAGGGGAGAAAGAGAAAAAGAATGACATGTTACATAATTAAGATAAGAAGTGCCTACAGGAAACATTTCAGGGATTTTGGAACAACATCAAATAATTGCAGAAAAGGACAAAAGAAATCAAGAAGGATTGAGCAATTGATATGTTCCAGAAAGGGCTTTGAAATCAAACACACAAGTTCAAAAGCCCATCTATGGGCTATGTGACTTGGGCAAGTCACCTAACCACCCTGAGTCTCAGGAGCAATGCAAACCTTCCCCTCACTGACTGCAATTTTTTGGTAAAGATTAAAAATATTAAAAAGTGTATGAAATGCCTGGAATTGGGCTTGCCATGAAATGGGCATTCACCAAATAGCAGCTATGATTATTTTAGTTATTATTAGTGTGAATCCACATAGCATCCCTGGGAAAGAGTTCAGGTTTTACACACGAGGAGACAAAGGCACCAAGACTCAGAGAGGTTTAATTATTTTCTGAAGATCTCACAGGCACTGAAATGATTTGATCCTAGATTGTCTCACACATTCAAACCCCATCCTGCTTCATGGCAGGTGATTAAATCAAAGACAAAATCCTACACAATAGCTGTGCTTAATCGAGGCTCCTTCCTAACCATACATGTTTCTAAGAACCTAAATCATTAATGTCTATTTAGATGACTTTAATACCTATTGGGACTCTGCAATCTTCAGTAAAATAGTTATGTTTGGAGATCTTAAGAAAATGAATATCCTCAAAAGGTAAAATAAGTGGGGCCTAGGAACTGCTTGCATTACAATGGGATAAAAATAGCATTCGGTGGACCCACTGTATGACCCCTGTATCCTACTTCTTGACATTTATTCAAAAGAACTAAAATCAGCACACTGTAGCGATATACACACACCAAGGTTTACAGCAGCACAATTCGCAATGGAAAGTTAGGGAACCTGCCTAGGTGCCCGGTAATGGATGAGTGGATACAGGAAATATGGTGTCTATACACAGAGGAGTTTCACTGAACCATAAAGAAGAATGAAATTATGTCATTTGCTGGCAAATGGATGGAACTGGAAAGCATCACACTAAGTGAAATAAGCCAGACCAGGAAGTCAAGGTTGGCATGTCTTCTCTCATATGCGGAAGCTAGGGTGGAATAAGGAAGAACAGGAGAGTAGAGGAAGAGAATCAGCAAAAGGACTGAAAGTGACCAAATTACGCTATGTGTGTGTATTACATTAAATTCAACTTTTATATATGATAATAGTGTACCAATTTAAAAGTTAACTAATAAAAGCGAGATCAAAAGAATAGAGGAAGGGGATCAGGGAGGAGTTGGGAAGGAGGGAATGGGGAAATACTGGAGATTTAAATGGAGTGAAATATTTATATGCATTTTATGAGTGTGTCAGAATGAACCCATGATTACGTAAAACTATAAATTTAAAAGACAGCATTCCAGACAGTGTTATGGAGAGAGAGGCTTCAGCGCTTCTTTAAAGATTATGGAGCATCTCTGACAATTCATGAGGGTTCTGTATGCACAGACATGTCCCCACCCTTAGCAAGCTTATTGTCCAGAGAGACACCTATGTTCATAAGCTCCTCCTCTTGTTCGCTGTGTTAGGAAAGGTGTGCCATTCTTTCTTCTTTCTTGCTTATAGTTCATAGCCTGAATTTTATTCAGGAACAATCTAGGCCCAATAGTGGCTCTTACTTGGCCTGAAGCAGTCTTGCAAACCCATTCCCATTCGCGAGAGGTAGGTCTGGGATGGCCATGTGACATTCTAACGAGTCCGTTGTAAGGAAATATCTGCAGGAAATTTTTGAGTTCTCTTTCTCTTGCAAGAAAGACATGTTCCAAGAATATGTCTCCCATGCCGGCTTCACTCCTACTTGGTAAGTTGAGTAAGGATGTGGGGCTTGGAGCCATAGCAGCCATCTTTCAACCATGAGGAGGAGTACTGCTAATACATTGAGGATGACAGATCAGGAAGACAGAAAGACCCTAGGTTCTTGGTGATATCATTAAAATTCATTGCTAACCCTGGAACCACTTACTTTAATATACCTTGCTATGTGAATTAACCTAATGTTGCTTAAAGAGCTGTTACTTGGAGTTTCAGTTCATCAGGCCAATAACATGAAACTATCTTGGGATGGGACTTGGTGTCAATATTTTAAATATCTCCAAGGTATTTTTCTAAACCATGAAAATCCTGCTAACTATGAGAAGTGTTAGGACTATTCAGAAAATGAAGAGAGACTACTTTCCGGGGGAGGGGGTTATCTAAAAGCATCTTAGAGAAGGTGGCACCAGGTGCAATGGGTAGGGTGTGGCCTGTGAAGGTGAGGAGAATGGTGTATCATTGAAGAAAGCCCTGAAAAGAAGAGTATTTGTATGGAGAGGGGCAAATAGCTCAATTTCACTGGCTGACAGAACAGGGAGTGTAGGAGATGAAGCTGAAAGATGGTTTGGGGCTAGATTGGGTGTTGGGTGCTGTTTTAATGCCTTGCTGAGGACCTGGTACCTAAGCCAGTGGCTATAGGTGATGCAAGAGGGTTTAAGACCCAGCCTGTACCATTGAGATGCTTCCAAAGTAGTTAAGAAGACAGTAAGGGGGGCTGGAGTGGTGGCTCAGTGGTTATGGTGCTTGCTTGGCATGCATGAGGGTTCAAATGCATGGGTTCAAATCCCAGCACCACATACACAACCAAGTGTCAGAGCAATGAGGGTTGTGTGAAAAACTAAATAAAATTGATTCTCTCTCTCTCTCTCTCTCTCCCTCTCTCTCACTGTCCCTCTTTCTGAAGAAGAAGAAGAAGAAGAAGAAGAAGAAGAAGAAGAAGAAGAAGAAGAAGAAGAAGAAGAAGACAGTAAGGATTCATGGGATAAATGAACCATAATCCATACTTAGGGTAAAAGCATGGCATAGTCAGGAGAGTAGTGTTAGACAGGATTCTAGAATTGTGGAATGTTGGAAGGGAAAGACACCCACCCAGCTCAGTGTCTGACTTTCCAAATGATAGAGGAATTCCATTTCCAATGCTCTTGGGAAATAAGCCCCTGAACTCTAACTTTTTTGGAGATAAGGACTTCACTAGTTTGCATCCATCCTTGGACAGTTCCAATGATCAGTTTTTGATTATGTTATACCAACATCTGTCTTCCTATAACTTTAGATCACTGACCCTCGTTTAACCTCATTCGTCTTGGGTAGGACAAATTGAATTACTGGTACCAAGACTTTGTAAGAAAGCTGCATGCACTCCCTACCCACGGCCTTGCCGCGAGCACAGTCTGCATCCCTGCCTCCTGACATTGAGACGGCTTGGTTTGGGTAATGGAGTGATGGCAGATGTGAGACCAGCAGAGACTTCTAATGTGTGTGCCCACTTGTGCTTCTCATTCCCAGGGAGCACCTACTGATTCCCAAAGAAAAAGAAACACATGTAGCAAACCTGGGCAAACCAGGCCCTGGAGTCACGCCAGCCTGGCCTCCATTAAATCACACCGACTCCAGCTCACCTGCGGATGCATGCGAGATAAACAGATGCCGTGATGGGCCAGCGCATAGTAAGGCATGATAGCTGACTAAACCATGGGGCACAAGGATGTGCTTGCTCCTTTTTACACCTGAATGCTTGACAAACAGACAGAGGCCACTACTATTCCTGTAAAATATTATCATTTTGTTCTCATTTGTCCCCAGTGCAGATAACCATTTTTTTTTAATGTGACATGCATCTGAAATCCCTCCTGCATCTAATTGCTCACTCTTTCACCCAGAACTGAACACAGGGCTCCGAGTGCATATGCCTCTCACAGAATCTATTAGGATCATCGCTGCCCTTCATCTGAGAATAGGACTTTTATTACTACAACCCGATATTGCTTTTTAAAAAATAAGCACTTTTGCTGTTGGTTCCTGTTGAGCTTTGGGTTAATTAAAACCCCCAGGTTTTCTGACTCAATTTCTGTCAACCCAGCTCCAAGATTCTGGCCTGACGCAATTGACTTTTTTGATGTTAAACACAGATTCTGTTACTCTGAAGTATTCATATTGACTTGGTTTTCCCTAACATGCTGACCTGTCAGCACAAGTGGAATCCTAATTTTGCCATCAAACACACCAACCATCCCTTTTCCATTTAAGTCATTCATAATTTTGGTAAGTATGATTGCAACATTTTCTCCCAAATCATCAAAGAAAAAGTGTTGAACATAATAATGGACAGAAACCAGAACTCCGTGGCTTATCTCAGGAGATGCGAGTGTGGTGGCTTGAAAACATGAACAAATTCCTTTTTAACCAGGTATTCATTCTACCTATGTTTTGGCCTGTTGTTCCCAAGAGCATCATCAGGGACATGGCCAGCAGCCTTGCTTGGATCAACATTCACTAGTGCAATAACTTGATCAGAAGTGGAAACTGCGTGGTACAATCGGATCTACTTCTGAAAAACCAGAATTGGTTCTTAGTAATTACCTTTCTTTTCTGCATGTTATCAACATTGTTTAATATTCCCTACCTTATGATTGACAGGAAACAACATTGAAATAATGTCTCTATTCTTAAGAATCTCTGTTTATCCAAGCGTGGTGGTGTGCATACCTGTAATCTCAGCAATTTGGAAGGGTGAGACAGGAGGATGGTGAGTTCAAAGCCAGCCTCAGCAACTGAGCGAGGTCCTAAACAATTTAGTGAGACCCTGTCTCAAAATAAAATATAAAAAGGTCTGGGGATGTGGCTCGGTGGCTAAGAGGCCCTGGGCTCAGTCCCTGGTAGCTTTCCTTCCCATCCCCTTCTCCCCCTAAAAAAAGAAAAAAAATCTCTCTTTAAATTTTTTCATGAAACTTCTCATGAATGAAGTACCATAATGTGGTACAATGTACTGTATCTGGGATGATGCTAATCATCAGGACACTCCAGCTGGTCTTGACCCGAGCTCCCTCGCTGTCCTCTGGACCAGTTTCAGTTCATGCACCTCCACAGATCACCCTGGCCTCGCTTTCAGTGCAGTGGCTAGGACATCAGGTGCATCCTTCCTTTTAGGAGGCCTGGTTACCCCAGCTTCTGTCAGTCCTGCAGATGGAGGGGCTCACTGGGGCAGCAGTTTCCTCACTCCGGGGTTCCCGGGCACCTCCTCTTCTCATTCCTGCATTATGCACCTCCTGCCCCAGGGCTTTCCTATTGCCAACGAGGTGCAGGACTCCTCTGCACTCTCGTGGAGATTATCCCCTCCTCCCAGAGTCATGCTGTGGATATTGGCTGGTTTCTCACGGCCTCCAAGGGGACACCCAGTAAGACTGAGCACTCAGCCTGTCATAAGGTGATGCACTTCGTCCGTGCCTCTCCTCTGCACACAAGCTCACCAGCTTTTGCCAAAGGCTTTGAGCAGAGCCACGCCTGTACCCCCGGGCACTCTCTTCCTCCACTACTGAAAACTTCCCACCGCCAGCAAGTGAGGCGGATTGGGAATGCCGGAGAACTGATGAATGAAGCAGAAGATGAGTCCCTCAAAGTCTTCTCCATCGGAGTGGGACAACTCTGAAGTGTGTTCTGCAGCCAAGTAAACAAGCAGGCTTCACAGGAGGAAAGATGCTGATATCTGGAAGGCGCAACTTGAAAACGAGGTCAGGGGGGAACTGGGGGTGATGCACAAGTCCGAGTTGATCCGCAGGGCTGTGAGGGACCCTGGGTCCAGTGGTGCATTCTGTTGCTTGCATGAGGCCATAGGTCCTAATAATTCACATCAGCCTAGAGTACACTGTACACCTCACAGAGGTCCCACTGAGTCTGAGCTCCAGTGTAACCCCTGAGCACACCCTTCATTAACTTCCTTTATTCTCTTTCATGCTCCAGTTTCAGTGCTTCCTGGGACCACCTCCCAAATAAATTACTTCCATTAATTTTTTTTAAACTCTGGAGCTGCCTCTTTGTGACCCCAATCTCTGGCACTAGGGAAACTGAGCCATTTTCCACCTCCCCATGGATATCTTCCCTTCTGATAGAGTGGTTGATAACGGTATGCATTAGCCAGATGGGTGTTTAATTCTGTCCTATATGCTTGTATACTACTTCTGAGCATAACGCAGTCAAAGACCTAACTCACGAAGTTTAATATTAGAGTGTTACCATAGTGTTACAGCTCATTGACACAACACTACGCTAGCTATCTCACTTTTTTGTTTTGTTTCTGCTGAAATTTTATTTCTATGATTTGAGTAATACCTACAAACATTGTAGAAATATATGCAAAAGAAAAAATTGAAAGTCAAGTCTCTCCCGCTACCCCTAAGTCTGACAGTCTGTTGCTCATTTCTTAAGTCTCTTTCCAGAAACATTCACCGTTTATAGTCACATGAGCATGCACACACATACCACTCTTCCCCTTTTTCTTAAATAGCAGAATCAGGCACTATAATTCTCTAGACTGATCTGAATATTGCATTATCACTCGAGAGAAAACCTTGGAGATCTTTTTATATCAATAAACAGACTTGCCTTATTCTTTTAATAGCTGTGTAGTTCTCTATTGTCCATATTGATTTTGTATTGAAGGTTATTTAGGTAATTTCACTGCTTTGTCATAGTCTAATCTTAACATAATCTAAACTGAATTGTTTTATTTGCTCAAAATTCTTCACTCTGAATTGGGCCCAGCAGGGCAAGTCTCTTGGTTTTTTTTTTTTTTTTTTTTTTAAGAAAGAGGGGACAGTGAGAGAGAGAGAGAGAGAGAGAAAGAAGCAATTTTTATTTAGTTTTAGTTTTTTATGTGACTTTTATTCCTCAGACAGTTTGTTGTGTACGTGGTGCTGGGGTTTGAACTTGCTTACGTGCATATGCCAGGCCAGTGCTATAATCCCTGAGCCACCACTCCAGCCCTCTCTTGTTCTTAAGAGTGGTTACTCTGATGGACATAGTCCACCAGCAAGGAGATTGATTATAGGCTGGGGTCAGCTGGAACGTTGAATGACTAGGACACTCTAATTCCACATAATCTCAGGGTCTTCCCCCATGGCCTCTCTATGTGGCCTCTCAGTGGGTCATTGGACTTCTTTCAGTAGCCCAGGGCTTGGTGGAACCCCTGCCTCCTGAATTCTGTTGCTTGAATCAGGCCATAGGTCCAGCCCAGTTTCTAGAAGGAACTTCACAGGTGTGTGAACCTGTGATTTCCTGGGAGGCACCAATCTAACAGACTACTTACTACGGAGCTTCAGAGTAGGCAATATCAGGGCTCCCAAAATGAAGCAAATCCCCTTTTATCATTTTTATTTGTAATTAGTTTGTTTGAAAAAGATAATTACACTTTTCAATAATGACTGGAGATCACTGATTTAAATGTTGGAGTTATAAAAAGACTTATAACATCTCCCTAACATTTATTCCATGCAGGATCTAAAAATCAAAAAGGTTAATGGTCAAAAGAATCACAAATTTCCCCAGACTCCTAGCCTCAGGGTCAACACCCCCTACTCCTTCTCTCTTCCTACCCTCTCCTGCTTCTTACTAACTTCCCATCTGTGGGTGTCAATCCTTCCACTTCCTGGTTAAACAAACATTTATTGAGCACCTGCTATTTTTCAGGCATTGTTCCAGAAGGTCATAATTCCAGTAATTCAGTAATGCTAGCCTTACATATTGCAGTGGTGTGCTGAATCTGGCTTGGATCATTTCACAAGACCTGATCATTTGCATATATTTCCAATTCTGAGCTCAGGGACAACATGTTGGTAGCTTGAAATCAGTTATGGTGGGAATATTTACATCACAAAAGTTGGCAAACGCTCCAAATCAGGACTTTTTCCTCTCCCAAAGACTTGGTTGTTAAACATTTACCATCTCACTCTGGACTTTATCTTAAATCATGTTCTGAGTCTGAACGGCTCTTTACCCCTGTCCATGCTCACCTAGCAGGTTCTAACTTTTTATTAATTTACTGCATCTTTCAATAAGCATGTATTGATCAACTATCATATATATCATGCCCAATGATTCGATCCTACTCTTTTTTCTACTGTTTTCAGGCAGGAATGTGAGCCTACTGCTGCTAGGTCTGTTTTTATTTTTTCTTTAAAGAGAAGTTAGATTTTATGTTGGATTGCCCAATTATTGGAAGTGAACGACAAATTTACAATTTTTTTCAACTATTGCCTAGGCCAAAGTAAACACAGCTTGAAGTTACATTTGGTAAAGGGGTCGTGCCTGTTTGTCATTTTTATTGTATCCCTAACAAAACTGTATTAGTGATATCGAGAAGTTAGACTTTCCACTCTCCATCTCCAAGGCTCTTGCTGCAAAGAAACCACCAAAATCCAGTCATACACCTGGTTCTTCACCCTCTAGCACATATCTATGCGGTAAGTTTTAGATGTGTGTTCAAAACAATGTCCTTGGGGCTGGAGCGGTGGCTCAGCGGTTACACCACTTGCCTGGCATGCACGAGTACATGGGTTCAAATCCCAGCACCATGTACACAACTAAGTGTCAGAGCAACGAAAGCCATGTGAAAAACTCAATAAAAATTGATTCTCTCTGTCTCTCTGTCTCTCTCACTATCCTTCTTTAAAAAAAATAAAAAAATAAAAGAATATCCTTGGGGCTGGGGGCATAGCTCAGTGGCAGATGTGTGAGGCCCTGGGTTTAATCCCCAACAAACACATGCAAAAAAAGTTTACTTTACTTAGGCCCTTTTGGGCCTAAGTAAACTCACTTCTTAGTCTCTCATGCCATTCTCTTCTGTGTTATCTCCACTGAGCTGTACTGACCTTCTTTTTTATTTAAGGAACGTGCTGCCCAGGCTGTTTCTACCACAGGGCCGTTGGACTTGCTATTACCTCCTTCTGGAACACTGTGTTAACACTTCATGAATTCACCAAAAAGATCTTTTTCTCAGAGATTCTTCATTCTTCTCGGCTAGATCAAGTCCCTCTAATCTGTCCTCTGTTATGGTTGCTTTGTCCCTTTGTCACTTGTGACATGAACATGTACTTCATATAGGTCTCATCCTGAGGGGTGCTAATTAACTGACAGCCCCAGCTGCTGTCTTCTGAATCGGGCACCACATCTCCACTGGGGCCATACTTTCCAGGTCTGCTCCCAGCCCAGGACTGAGCACAGCGGCTATACCAAGGCAAGCCTGTCCTCGAGAGCCTTCAGCCTTTGGATGGGCATTTGAAGCCTGTCCAGAGCTTCTTAGCATGGCACTGTGGTCTAAGACTACATGGGTGCATGTGCTGGAGACTTGATCCTTGGTGTTGAGGCAGTGTTGTCGTGGTGGAACCCTTAAGAGGTAGAGCCTTCTAGAAAGCAGCCAAGTGATGGGGGCGCCCATCTCAGGAAGGAAGTCATGCTGTCTTGTGTGATTGGATCAGGTCTGGTAGGAGTGCTTTAGTTCCTGAGAGTGGATTATCAGAATAGAGTGATCCTGGCCCCTCGCTATCACTTCCCTCCTTGATCACCCCCTTCTGCGTGTGGCTGTTTCCCTGCCATGTTGTGACACGCTGGGGAGAACTTGCCAGGAATCTAGCACTGTGCTGTTTAGACCCTTCAACCACTAGAATCAGAGAAAAACCTCTTTTTAAGTGTCCCAATCTCAAGTATTTTGTTACAGACATATAAAATGGACTAGGACAAGTACCCATCTTTCCTTCTCCCGTTCCGTCCCTGTCTCCTTCACCGAACTTCTTCACCTTCTGAAGGTTCTCCCAGACCCCTCCCTACGCTCACTCACAGACATTTTCCCCAATAAATCTCTCTCTCTCTCATTTGTAGTCCTGCCTTAGCATGCTTCTTGGAAGACCTACACTAACACAAACGATTACAATGTTGATAAATTTATATTTATGTGTGCAATTCTTTGGCACATCTTTATCTGCCTGACCAGACTAGAAAAGCAGAGACCAGGTCAGGGATTGGTTGTCTTTAGCTTACCATTTAACAGGTGCTTATTTAACAGATGAATGAAACAATCGAAAATACAGTGTGTTATGAAAATATAACGGATCTCTGTTTTAATAGTATGCTGTACGAATTTCAGCATGGGAAATGAAATTGGGGCATGTCTTCTGGAGAATAAGGTTAAAAAAAAAAAAAAAACCAAAGGGCAAATTCAGTCAGTCCTAGTAGTCCATGTGGTAATTTAGGGACTTAGATGGGATCACATCTCATTGTACTTCTAGGAAGAAACTGGTTTCTTCTCCCCTAAGCCATGATGGTTTGATGATAGAGAACAACTAAAAAGGGTCAACCTCATTTACTGTCCCAGATTGGCAGCCTTCGGAGTAGTAAGTATTCAAAGTAGGTGACAAAGTAATTTTTAGACCTTACTAGCTTGAAATCTACAACCACCTTGCTCAGGATCTTGGGCGGGTTGCTTTTCCTCTTCAGATTTTGATATCCTCATCTATACTACAAGAGGAGTGGTCTAGGGACCTCAAGGCACTTGTAGCTAGGGCAACCCTGGATTTTAAGAGGATGGAGAGAAAGGTTGGGGTGATCATGACCTCTAACTTGCTCCTTATATTTCCAATACTCGACTCGATGCTTGGCACTTAGGAAGCACTCAATCATCTTGCTTGAACAAGTGGATGAAAACATGGATGGAGAATACCTCCTCTTTCATCAGGGTGCACTCTGTGTCAGGGCCCCAATCTGGGGTAGCAGGGAAGGCAGGAAGCAGCTGTTTACCTTTGAGGGAGCGGCTGGGTGATCTGCCTGTGTCAACAGCCATTTACCCAGGTGTCAAGAGGAGCAACTGAGAGAGAACACATATTTATTCCTTTCCTCATGGAAATGATCCAGAAATCCCAGCTTGTCTCTCTGCATTTTTCCAGGCACTGCTGGAGTGGGAGCCTGGTCTGGTACTGACTCCGCCAGGGGGCCAAGCATGACTATCACCCTCACTCCTCAGCTCTTAACTCCAAGTCATCCCCTCTCTGGTCAACCTTCGGTGCAAACATCAGTGTCCAGAATTATCTTACCGAATGTTTTTGCCTATGCGCCCTCTATAATTCTGCTAGAATGGAAATGATCTGAGAGCGAATTGTCTTGTTCAGTGCCTTGTCCCCACAACTGGAAGAGTGTCATGCCTTATGGGGCTGCTCAATAAATAGATGTTGACTGACGGATATGTCAGGTTTGCTCCAGGCTTGGTCTAGGACAGTCGCCAGCTTGAAGGGTAGCTGATGTTCTCATTAAAGTCATCTCTGTGGGTTAAGCCAGGATGCTGCTGCTTCTTCTTCTTCTTCTTTTTCTTCTTCTTCTTCTTCTTCTTCTTCTTCTTCTTCTTCTTCTTCTTCTTCTTCTTCTTCTTCTTCTTCTTCTTCTTCTCCTTCTCCTTCTCCTTCTTCCTCTTCCTCTTCCTCTTCCTCTTCCTCTTCCCCTTCCCCTTCCCCTTCCCCTCCTCCTCCTCCTCCTCCTCCTTCTCCTTCTCCTCCTTCTCCTTCTTTCTCCTTCTCCTCCTTCTTCTTCTTCTTCTTCTTCTTCTT